>VYZW01017272.1:6421-17816 GCA_013401315.1 Balaeniceps rex
TGGGTATATTTCATTTAGGCTCTGTGTCTTGCAAAACATTTGGGACACAGAGATCTTGAATGGAACTGTTTACCTTGTTTTTTACCACTTGTACAGGAAAGTCACATTTATAAATGATGCATATGATTTATAAATGTGTACATTTGACAATGCATTGATCAAGTTTGAGAAATATGAGAAATAAGAATTTTGCTTAGCTTGTGGCCAGATTGCTTTCCAGCCCAAAAGTAACATGCTGTGAATATAATAAAGTGTACCATTGCTTCCCTCACCTGCTCCCTTTTTGTGCTAGAAGAGGCAAGCAAAGGAGCAAGTCACCTACTGTGATCTTCTACAGAAGATAGCATTCACTCCTCTTCTGAACCCTATAATTCATTACCAGCATGTGTTGCAAATGAATTGGAGCAGTGGTTATTTTCTTTTCCTTCTTGTCTGTTGGAGTTGGGTCAGGTTGATCAACAATTGATTCTGTATCAGAATCAAATCAGATTCTCCTGATTTGAATCCGAGATCCACAGCCTGTTATTAGAAGTCTCTGCAAGGATGTGGAACTATGTCCCTCTATTCTGTTGTATTCCTCCATAAGAAGAGTCCCAAACCTTAATCTCTTATTGGTTGTGTTTCATGGTGAAAAGCAGTTTAAGAATTTGTGGCGTTACCATGTGGACAAGACAAAAGATTATTTTGCTAAGTCTTCAGTAGTTTTTGCAAGCCTAATCCATGTAACGGTTCCTGTTGTAGTCCGAGCTCCAGCAAAAAAAAAACTTAAATATGTGCTTAACTGCAAACCGCTGGGGTGATACTACAGATTTCAAGTCTTTTGAGGGAGATGACCCATTTCTGTTGAAGTGATTAACTGTTGGCAGGACCAGGGCCACAACTTTCATGCGTATTGGTTTCCATAACGTCTTTTGCTGATCATATTTGAGTTGATTTAACCTCTTCAACAAATTACAACATTTGTGCAGTTTGCTTATTACTATGTGAACTGTTTATCCTGTCACAGAGAAAAAAAACAGTGCTTTAAAAGCTTTAATCAGTAAAATGCCTGTAAAATTCTTTGTGTTTTCTGTGGATTTCTAAGCGTGTTTTTTGTTCAGTTCATATATCACTCCTCCTATCACTTAAGAACCGCATTTTGTAGTGAGACATCTCTTATTGCTCTTTGAACCTCCATTTGAGGAATTTGCATCTCCTTAAGTACTGATAAGAGGAACCATTAGCAGTATGTACTCAAACAGCTTTTTATGGAGTAAAGTAGATTGAGATTTTTGGGGGTTTGCAAGTGCCAAGAGCTTGATTTACAGAAATAAAGAATGACAGCTCACCTTCTGGAAATATAATGGAAAAAAATGTTTATAATTTGCAAACCACTAGGTAAACTTGTGTACACTAAATGTGAATCAGCTGGAAGGCCTATAGGGCAAATTAAACACAGATGGAAAACATGGCATAGTCTTGTAGCATAGCATCTGTAGAGCTTAACATTTGACTGAGATAACCCTAGCAGCACTACTTTACTCTGTATTTGTTTTGGTGATTTAGGACCTCCTCAGACCAGCAGTGGAAATGAGCAGCACTCCTCAGCCTCTATCTTCGAACATGTGGATAGGATGTCGCGTTCCTCAGATGCCAGCAGACGGGTCCCAAGCAAGATCCAGCTGATTGCTATGCAACCGATGGCAGCACCTCCGGTTCAGAACTCAGTGCTTTCTGATCGAGTAGCAGAGACCAACAAAATTAATAAAGAGGTATTTTTAAAGTGCTTTGAATGTTTGTGGAGGGCTGTATGCCCAACCAAGAGAGAAGTGAAAAGTATCCAGTTTCTTGTTATCAGGAGTTCCTTGTTAGTTCCTGAGGAGTTGAATTTTGACAAGTTACACAAATAATCCTGTTTCCGTCCAGAGAGATAATGTGACCTGTTTTTAAGAGATACCTAAACAAAAACTTAAACACCAAGAGAGGAGCAAATCTGATGGTCAGGTTACCTTGTGTTACCATCCTTTTGCTAGTCAGCAGGACATGGCTTACGAGAGTTGTGTTAATTAATGTGTGAGAATTGGAAAGTCTGGCCCACCTTGGTTTTCATTCTACACCATTCTTTTGACTTTTCATCAACTCAGCATGTGGGTTATACAAACCAGTTATCTCAAGACATTCTGGAGTGTGAATTTGCAGCACATTCATTGCTTCCAACTTCTGATGTGTTTATCTGACAGTAAACATACAGAAACCTCCTGCTTTCTCCGAGGCTCACTTTACTGCAAGCAGAATATGAGCATGCCAGGGGCATTAGGAGAGAGAAGGTAATGTGCTGTAAAACCACATCATACACTGCCTGACAGTACCATGTACCTGCATCCTGGTTTTGTACTGGGTGTAAGATGGCATCTTCTCATGATTCAGAGTGGAAGATTTCTGAAACCTTTAACTTAACTGTGTTAAGATAACTGTGTTTCTGAGTACCTTACGGAAGAGAGGTAAATACATATATCTAGTATACATAGACAAGAGGGGCCACAAAACAGAAATCTGATTATATGGGCAGAAGACAAATAATTCTAACTATAAATGTAAACAGTAAGTCTGCCTTGTGTCCCTTTTATGCTTTTTTGGGATTTTCATAAGAGAATACACAAAAAGTGGTTTTTATTTGGTTTTTAATTCACTGCTGCAGATGTGTTCCAGAACTAGTCCAGCACAGGCAGAGGAGTTGTTGCTACCTGATCTGGTGCCCAAGTGTTTTTCATTGATAAGAGTGATTTCAGTGAGTGTTGGGCCAGGACTTAAAAGTGTGATGTTACGATAGCTTTCCACAGATGATGAGGTGCACTCCAGGGAATTTGAAAAAAAGGTGGGAGAGGCGTGAATGCTCAGCCTGCAAGAAGACGTAGAGCTTATAACGCCATGTTCATCTAGGGACCTGGGCCCTTGTATTGCTGCTATGTTTCTGCGTAGCTTATGGCGGTCTCTCATGCTCAGCAGAGGCACCGAGTTATGAGCCTAATTAGCTCTTTAAGTTCTTGCTTCTTACATGATGAAGGTCATTAAAGGGAATGGGTGACAGACTTCAACACTATTGATCAAAAGTATCTCTGACAAGCAAAGGTAGATACACCCTGTACTGGTTAGTCTTATTTTTTCAGAGCAGCGTCACTTCTGGCACACAGTAGGAGTTTTTTGTGTTCCTCCTGCCTTTTGTTAACAAACTGCCACCTCTCCTCTAATTGCACCTGCTATGCTGGCAATCATATTGTGTATGGTAATACATCTGCCTGGGGAGACAATGGGGATGCTGCAAAATATCCAAGAAAGACTATTTACAAATTGCGTGACTTATTTTAATCCTTCAGAGATTTGGGGGAGGGAGGGGAAGGCAGGGAGGAGAGGGTTATGGAAGAGCAGCAAAAAGTTCTGTTTGCAAAAACTACAAATGAAAAATGCAGTTGATTTCTCCCCCCCGCCCCTTCTTTAAGATACAAACAGCCCTGAGGCATAAATCTGAGATTGAGCATCACCGCAATAAGATTCGTCTTCGCGCCAAGCGCAGAGGGCACTATGAATTTCCAGTGGTGGATGATGTGGTGGTGGTTGACTCCAAAGAACAGCACCGAATATATCGCAAGGCACAGATGCAGATTGACAAGATCTTGGACCCTGGAGGCAGTGTGCCGACTGTCTTCATAGAGCCCAGGAAGAGGTAGGATTTCAAAGATGAGAGAGAACAATTTTCTTTGAGTCAGCATCCAAAGTACGTCAAACCTGTACTTCTGAACTTTCAGAGCTTAAAATTGTTTTGATCTCTAGTTGAATTTGAGTTATCTAGGTGAAAAGGTTTGGATTGTTCTAAACATTTTTATTTATTTCAGTATATGCCATTATGTTGTGTTTTCAAATGATTCTTTTATAAGTTCTCTAGGTGAATTCTTGATAAATATGCCCAAATGTATGACAACTGTCTTAAAACAATTTAGTATTTGCTCTGCCATTTGTTTGAATAGTTCTTGTGTGGTGTAGAGGGATCAAAATTGTAGTATAAGCACTAAAAAAAGAAACTGCAAGAAATAATATTTTTATGAAGGGGGAAAAGATACAAAATAAGGAAACCCTTGAACAACTTAGAAAGCATGAAGATTCTGAACTTTAAAGGCAAATTCACAAATCAACGAGATAACCTTTTACATATTCCCAATGAGGCATGTTTTTCAGCCTCACAGATCTGCCTTCCTGGCATTATGTTTCCAGAGAAGGTCTTCCCTGCGCTCTGTTTAGGGCTTACGAATACTGGCACTTTGTTCCTGGAGCGCGGGTACCCCGTGACTGCTTCCACACTGATAGAAAGTAGCTTTTCCCCAGCTACCTGGGTTCCTCGGCTCGTTTGCCTGGTAGGGTTAAACCCAACATGCCAAGCGCTAAGTCTGGTTGGCAGTGTGGTCTGTTCTGCTACTGCAAATGTGTCGGACATTGGCCTGGGAGGTCTGGAGAGGCACTGGCAGGGGCTGGAGCATGGACAGCTTTGAAAGATGAATGTAGAAGGAAAGTGACTTGGAGGGAATGGGCAGAGGAGTTCAACCTTGAGTGGAATGAGAAGAAAAATTGTAAAAAGAAATGTGATTACCTTTGTCTTGTTTGTTTTTCTCTCTCTTTGCTTTTTGTTTTCTTCCTGTTAAGTTCTCGTGCAAAACGTTCTCCCAAGCAGCGCCGGCGACATCAGATAAATGGTAGTCCTATTGATGCGGAAAAGGACAGATTAATCACAACTGACAGCGATGGGACATACAAAAGGCCTCCAGGAGTCAATAACTCTGCATATATTGTATGTATGTCTCTTGAATGACAGGAGTGCTCTGATAATTGTAATGACAGTTGTGACATGGGGAGGTTTTTGGCCTTCTGACTGTGGTCTGTATAGCAAATTTCGGTCACATGTAGTTAACACGTAAATCAAAGTGAAACAAGGATTTCATTGACAGTCTGTCAGTATTGAGCAGTAAAATTCTGCCAAGTATTCCTTGATAATAAAGAAGCCAAGAACCAAAACATTGTTTTCATTAATGCCACTGTATTATGCACATGAAAGTGCTTGGCATGTTCCGCAATATGTTGAACATAGTTTCGCTCTAGTCCAATTTGCTGGATGTTATATATTTGTATGTTACAGAAAATTTCATCCTTTGCTCTCACAGAGTGGAAGACTCGGTTCCTTTCATGAGAAATTTTCTCATCTTTAAAATGTGGGAATTAATTATTAATAAAAGAGAAACATATCTTTGTAGTGCAGTAACTTGAAACAATTCTAGTACAATATCTTGAAAATTAATTTTGTTTCCTGTCTAAAAAAGGCAAAGACACTGGAGAATGCTTCTGTTCAATCATATCCATGTCACAAACTGTATTGGGCATCTTTAACCACTTCTAAGCAGACTTTACTAAGTCTAACGCTAATATTGGAAATCCCTGGACAGTTTTCATCTTGAAAGATGGTTTAATAATTTTAAGAATTTCACCATTAGCTGTATATGCAGTCAAGCGACTACAATGTCGACTTCTGCGGTTTCCCTCTGCCTTCGAACAAGAGTGTGATGATTTTAATGTTATGCTGCAGCAGAATGAATTATCATCTGAGGCTGTTTAATTAAGACGTGTCACACAGCAAGCTCAGCCCCTTTGGCATCTGTAGTGAGACAGTACTCAGAATGCTGAGTTCCTGATGCTTTTGCATCTTGATGACTGATTTTTGCAGTCTGCATGCAGTGGTAAGAATGAGCTTTGATAATAAGTCTGCTGCTGCAAAACTCGTTTAATTTCCTGTTGCTGATGAACAATAAGCCCATGTGGTAAGATCCCAGGTAGTAATTGTGATGCATGCCTCAGGTATTGCTGCTTTGAAGCACTTACATGAATCCCATTCAGGTGATGCACCCGGATTCAAGTTCTAGGCAGCTAACCACTTAGTTGCTTAACAGCTCCCTTTGTGTTTTTCTAGGAGGTAATAATTGTTTAATATTACTGCTGATGTGGTCAGTTGTAAGCTAAAGACTGAATTAATTTCTTGGAACTACAAAAGCTGCAGAGACGTCAAAGATGTAGACAGAGCTGATTGTCGTCTTCTGGGTAGAGTAAGCGCTCTCTGCCTGACTTCATTACCTGCTTGCAAACCACAAGATTTCTGTTACAGCTGAGTAATTCCTGCACAAAGCTCTACTGCCTTGCCTGAGATCAGAGTGTTTCAGATCACACTGAATGAAGTGTTTGAACAGCTGGTGTCATGCATTACGTGCATGCAGAAGTGGGGAGGGTAAGGGGTAGGTTTTGTCCAGCACTGGCACTTGTGCCATTTATCTCATTGTGGTTCTAGCAAAGAAAATGTCGCTCAGACTTAAGGCCCCCAGGGGCTTGGAAGCTGGCTGATTAGATCTTCTCTCTGCCCTTCACCTTCTTTCTCTTTCCTGCAGTCTGATCCAGACTTGCCTCCTGAACCTCAGACATCATCTTCAGCTGATCTGGGGAAGTTCCCTGGCTTGCCTTCCCACCCAGTCTCCCAGTACGTCCCACCGCAGCCATCCATTGAAGAGGCTCGGCAAACCATGCACTCGCTGCTGGATGATGCTTTTGCGCTGGTGGCTCCCAGCAGCCAAGCAGCCAATTCCACGGCCGTCACACCACCCGGGGTCTCTGCAGGACAGCCGGTAAACAACACTCCTGCTCGAGCAGGGAGGGGAACTACATGCACCCAGTGGGGATCACCTTATGGTCCAACTCAGGCAGTAAACAACCCATTTAATGTGAGTGATGCAATTTAAAAGGCTTTTCTGGGCAGGTAGTTAGCACCAGTTGAGCCATGGTCACTGTTATTGTGCCCTTGATTATCACAATCAGGACTTACCACAAATGTGGAACAGTTTCTGGAACCAGGAGAATTCAGAAATGACCATCACAAGATGGTGAACTTGCTTTTTAAGCCGTTTGGGTTCTCTTTCCTTTTCCCATCCCACCCACAAGAGAAGATAGGAGTTTTCCTCCTTTAGGATAACTTTTCTGTTCTTCTCAGTTATGATCTTTCACAGATTAGTCTTGTTATGTCCAAGAGTAAAACTTCATTTTTTAAAAAAATGTATGTGCTAGTTTGTATTTTGACAATGAAGAAAGAATGTGTTGGGCTTGGGTCATATTTTTCAGCAGGGCATCCAAATGCTTGCAGGAGGTGAGGAATACGGAAGCAGTATTTCTATGTATGATTTTTTGCATTTTATGGAGCACTGAGACACATCGATAATCTTTTAGGTCATCTTGAGTTCTACAACAATTCAGTAGAAGTTTCATAATGCCACTGGACTGTTGAGTCTGAGCCCCGTTGCCTCTCTGCTGCAGTCTGATGCTGGTTAAGGTATAAAGAGATTGGTTTACTGGAAGTTTTAAGCTAAGTAGACATTGGGGCAGCCCTTGATCTTCTGCAGGTGAGAGAAAGTATTTTGAAAGGTTTTTAAATTAAGACTCTGGTCAGACAGAAGAGACTGCTAGCCCACTGTAGCAGTGACTGCCAGATCTTCTTGTGCTGCTGGGTTTGTAAAACTAAGCTCTTAAGGTTGCAATGAAGTCACACGTATAGGCCTAGTGATCTCTGCTGTTCATCACTTAAAAGGCTGACAGTGGACTTCCTGGGGTATGCATTTTGATTTTAATTTGGCGCTTTTTTTTTTTTTTCATTCTTCTGACAGAGATATGTGGAATTTGGAATGACTCCGCCAACAGCACCAGGTCTCCTACCAAGGTAGCTTTTCACTGACAGAATTGTCATTTATTATTTTCCTTGCAATTCCTCCAGAGTTCTTACTGGTGCTGGTATATTATGCAAAGTACTGTATAAATGAGAAGTAACAGGAGTCCAGATCCAGCATGTATAATTTATTTATGTAGCATGAATGACATATGCATGCTGTATGGAATCCAAGCCTCCATTTGAAAGAAATGTGTTTCTAGCCCCTTGGCTATAGAGATATCCTTCCAAATACTGAGTAAACCACTGAGTTTCAGCTTTTAGAGAACCTGAAACAGTTACTCAGATGCATGTAATTCTCCCAGTACTCTCACTTTCATCTTGTTTCTGTAGCCTCAAGGCAACACTCACTTGCAAAAGCTTGCAGATTACTAACAGATTCATTCTATTTTTAACCAAGTTGAGAACAAATTACAGAGCATGGTGACCCTCGCAGAGAAAGCCTGCCTTGTAGGCCTATTATAAAACTGGGCGGGGGGGTGGGGGGTGGGGAGGAGAACAAATTTTCCATCTTCTCCTGGCCTTGCTGTGAGAGAATCATGTAAAGAGAAGAAAACAGTTGTCCAGGTGACTGTTTATTCCACATTTGGTGTCTGTGTTTTAACTACACATGAAGTTGGACTCTTGAGTCATGGTACTCACTGTGGTCAGACTTGTCTCACCCTCTCCAAGATGCTGCAGCCAAGGTGGTAAAAAGGTGGCCTCGTCCTGCTCTCTCATTACCTTCTTACAGCTCACCATGTGAGATGAAATCCCACTAGTCATTCATTAAGTTTCACCTAAAGTCTTCACTGCCGTGGAAACTTGATGGTAAAATGGATATGAAGAACTTTCCTATATCCGTTGTTCTGCAACCTGATTTTGAAAGGGCCAACTAGAAAAGGAGGAGTCTCTAAGCACATTTTCTTACTTAGGTCTTGGCTGAAGGTGACAGTTTCAGTGTGCATGAAGCATACATGAAATGGCACACAGCATGACATGCAGTGTATTTTTTGTAATTTAGGTTACCTTGAAGATTATGAGCTTTGAGACTGCCAACAGAAAGCATAACCAATTGCTTGTTATTGAGGATTTTCTCTTTGGCCTGTTATGCGTTCAGGGAAAATGTGATAAATTAATCATGAAAGTGCTGTAACCCACGTTAATACACCTGAGCAAGATGGTGTCTTTGCAACATTTTTTTTCAAAAGTTGATCAACCTTTGGCATAGACACTCTGGATTTCTGTAAGTTACAAATTAATGGCATCATCATTAATAGTTCAAACGCTGGCTCTGCCAGTGCTGGCAGATTAAGTTAACAATCTGCAAGGTCGTTGGCCTTAGCAGGAAGAATTCCTTTAAATTTTCATTAAAATAGAAGGTTTCCTGAAGCTTGGTCAATAGAAAACAAGGAAAGAGTTGTCATGGTTGTGGAGTGGGGGTTATGCTCAAATTCCGAAGCTAATGATAAACAAATTGATAGAGACAGTGCACCAATTAGAGGAAGGAAAAATAACCTGAGGTCAGTATGATTAGGTGCCATGTATCAATGTCATAGTCCATTGGCTTAAATATCCAATGCATGAAATAATAGTTGGGTGACCGTACTGTTCCCTTCTCTGTACAAATGCAGTCAGGATCTTTAATGGGGTGGAACCAACCTGGGTAAAAAAAAAATAGATGTAAAAGAGCTAGGTCACATAACAGCTAGGCAAACATAAAGGCACAATGAACAGCTTTTGCCAGAAAATGAACATCACATCATGCGGCAGAGAGAGAGATACTTAGCCATAGTGGATTAGTGGTGTAAAATTGATTTTTGGTGTGGTATCTCCCCACTTAATTAAATAACTGGAGATTAATAATTTTTTTGAATGTGCAAAGATAAATTGAAGGCTGGGTCTCAGTCTGGAAATAGGAAGGAGCACTAGAAAGCTTGTAAGATTCAGAGCTGTGTCCCTTTTTTATACTCTTCTGTTGATCTCTGACTTTGAAGAGTAGCTATATCTATCTATTATAAAGAAGGTTGAGAAGAGAGGGTGATGGGTTATTAAATGTGCACCTTTCAAGTACAAACCCATCAGCAATAAAGGATATGCTTCCTGTTCTTTGAAAAATTGGCACAAAAATAATGCATTTGCAGTAATGTTGAGAAAATATATTCTTTAGACAGTGTCAAAAAAATTGTACAAATTTATCAGCTACAAGATTTCCAGCTCAGCATTGCAGGCATAAAGGGCCAGATGGTCACATACTCTCCTGGTTACAGTGATTAACGTAACAGACGTGACATTGTTAAATATTACCTACCCATTCAGACATTTATTTTAACTAGCTTGTAGGTCTGGTTGGAAATGGTTTCCTCTGGATCTGCTGAGTGGACGGGTGGGACTGTATGCAAGGGAGCCGGGGAAATTCTGGCACTTCCACAATGGGATCGTCACAGCTTGAACCCCTTATACCTCCTCCATTTAATACTGCATGCCAAGTAGCTAGTACTTTAATTTACAATTATTTGTTTGTGCTTTATTTGGCTTTATTAGGCTGTTTATTATTATGTCAGCTTTCTTTGCTATCTGGCTGTCATACAAAGGTGGTTAGTTTTCCAAATAAAGCACAAATCAAGAATAGTTTGAATTAGATGCAGTCATGGGATTTTACTGTAAAAAAAAAAAAAAAAAAAAANCTTGAGGAATGGGATAGGTTGCAGTCCATAGGCTAGAAGGGCTTAGATGTTGTTGTGGTAAGAGGCACATAAAACTCATCCCTAGTCCTCACTTTGTGTAATTTCATGTGCCTGACTTAGGATGTTTGTCTCACTTTGCTTCCTTTATACTCACCAGTGAAAGGCTCCTGCAGAAAATGGTTTAGTCAACCTAATGTTTTGCTTTGAATGCCTGTTGAGGAGTGTGTCTCTCTTCTTTGATCATACCTGGGGTCTAAGAGAGACTAGCCTAGTAACCTAAGCGCCTGAAGTTTGGGCACCCATACCTCCACCATATTGAGAGGAATCAATAATCCTTGAAAACTCAGCTGCCATCAGTCTTTTAAAATACAAACTCTCCATGCCAGGGTTAAGATATGTTAATAGGAAGCATAGGAAAAGCAGCATTTTCGTCTCCTTCTCTGCTCCTGTTCTGTGAATGAATTATATGGTTTCTTTTACAAGTCCCATTACGTTGGCACAATTAATGAAGTTAGATTGATGACAGTTTCTGTTGTTAACTCTTTTCAGTAAATATATAGCAATGACTATCAGTGCCAGACTGAATTATAGAAAACATTAATTTTAGTATACATTGCATCTCTTCATATATGCTAACGACAGCTTTGAGTAGTTTGATGAATCTTAAAGAGCAAAATTTTGAAAATTTCCTGAAAAACAATCACAATCCTTGATGAAATAATAATTGTTCATGAAATACACATGTAAAGCAGTTTGTATGGTTTGATTTAGACCAAAACTGTGTGCCCAGAAACTCTTGAGTAAGAGTCAAATTTTTTGCTAAGGTAAGCAGCTATGTCACTACTGAAGTCTTATTTTTCTTTTTTTTTCTTTTTGGTGTTTTTTTTTTTTTTTTTTTTTTTTTAAAATTTTTTTTTTTCCAAAGGGGAAAAAAAGGTGGGGGGCTTTTTTT
>VYZW01017272.1:17859-30814 GCA_013401315.1 Balaeniceps rex
TTGGTAAGGTAAGCAGCTATTTCACTACTTAATTTTTTTTTTTTTTTTTTTTTTTTTTTGGTGTTTTTTTTTTTTTTTTTTTCATTGAAGATGCTTTTTTCCCCAAGGGGAAAACAAGGTCTGTGGACTTTTTTCTCTGCATTGGGAGACTGCAACATGTGAAAAACACTTGTGTGAAGTTTTGTTAGAGTTTCTAACTCCTATTCCTGTGCAGTGCAGGTCATGAAGGAGGAATATATTCCTCAGATGTAATTATTTTCTTTAACATTTAAGGTTAAAATATACATTAAAAAGCATCATAAAGAGTTGTTGCATGAGGTACACCTGCATTACTGCTTCTAATTAGGAAATTCACTTATTGTAATCATGAGTCCTTACTTTTCCACAGGCAGAACTTTGGGCCAGGTTTTCTTCAACCTGCAGAGTTAATGCACCCAGACCAGCAGCCACCTGAGGTTCAGTATTCCTCCAGAGGGATATACTCAGAGGAAATGCCATCAGTGGCACGGCCACGACCAGTTGGAAGCACTGCAGGTACACTTCACTTAAGTTGAATATGCACTAAAGTAACTGATCCTTTTCCATATCTACTCTTACACTGAGGTCGCGATTAAGACGTCATTCTCCTTCAGCTACTACACTTGAAATGTGGTCTTTGTCTTCACCGACAAAAAACCAAGTGATCGCAAAGTGAGGTTAACTTTAGATCCATAGGACCTTGCAGAAAAAAGGCAGTGCTTTGCCACCTTTTTAGTATCTTACAAACATTGGTTATCACACAGCGTATTTTCAAAAAAACCCGTTCTCTAAGGATGGAAAATTACTTAATTGTTTTAGAGCATACAGTGTATGCTAACTTTCCACTGCCGACTATTTCTTTTGTGCTAAATGAGCATCCCAAAACATCCTGCTAAGTAACAATTTTTTTAATACTTTTCTGCATCTTTATTTCTCATTTCTGTTCCTAGAAGTGTATGCATAAAGCAGGATCTTTCAGCTTCTGATCATATTATCTGTTGCTGCTGTCCCATATGAAATCATCTTCCCTGATTTGGTTGTGAGATAATTTCTGTAGCACTCATCAATGCTATCATGAACAAGATTCTAATATCACATGGCAATTAAGCAGCAAACACTGATTCTGAGAATTAAAATACTCTATTCTTATGCAAATGCCACAGTTAATTTTCTCCCAGAGAAATGTTTTCTTCTGGGGAGTTGAAAAAGGCTGGAAATACAATCATATACTCATGTCAGAGTCCTGGTTTTGATAGCTGCTGTCCTCTCCCTGTAAATGTTAAATGAATGAGAATGACAGGGATGTAGTGACTGTCACAGTTTAATGATGATTATTTTATTGTCTGATTCACGCTATTCTCTAAATGTTTATGTATATTCTGCTTTAAAGTGTGGAGGCAATTCAGATGATTAGTTCCTGTCCTTCAGCATAATTATGTGCAAATATCAAACTTTTCAAATATTGGGTGTTTTTGAGAGGAAAATATGAAAGTGACCTAAGTGTCCATCACGTAAATCACACTGTTGTTTTTGTCTTTTCCTGCCTTTTTGTACACACACATATGGACACGCACACACACGCACAGAGTTTTCTCTTATGTATCTGTGGGTTTATTAAACGTGTTTCATTTCTAATGAATAGTAAAATATAATAATAATAAAATAAATTTTGTTTCCCTGTGGGAGGAAATTCAGGAAAAAGGAAAGTTGGCATGTTGTTACATGTCTCTTGCAATTAATGGTGGTGACTATCCTTGCATGTGTTTGAAAGCAGTGGGAGGGAAGGGAAAGGAGAAAGGAGGAGGCTAGCTTTCAGGCTGAAAGGAGATACAGTGTGTTCTGACCTTCTCGTTAGTCAATGACAGCATCATTTAATATTTAACCACAAAGCAAAGCTGAAAGAATCATACTCTTACATAGTCATGTATTTTGTTCTTCTAAGAGATGGAATAGAAAGCAGTCTGGAGAGTTAGGGTCTTGCCAGTGTGATGCAAATAAGGTGTACCACAGGAGCAAATGTCTTCTCTTTGCTGCTAAGTAATTACATGAAAGCATTGCCAGGGCTTTCAGTAAATGCTGTTTGGAAAGGGCTGGCATATTTTTGGAATGAAGTGTAATCCATGTCTGAGATGCATGTATCTCAACCTCTTCTTTCAGTGCAGTGGCAATGAAAAGCATCACACTCAAATGAACTGCACAAAATGCACGTAACTTTTCCTTCTTTATTCTACACTGACAGCCTTCTTTCTGCTGATTTTTTTATTAATTGCACAGAAACAGAGCTCCACTTTCTTCTTGTCTCCTGCTTCCAACAAAGTTTTATGTTGTCATTTGTCTGCCCTACAAACTTGACTGTGTATAAAGATGAAAAAACAATATTTGCTTTTAAGGTTCTCAGATACAGCACCTCACTCAGGTGGGAATTGCTAGCAGGATCGGAGGTCAACAAGTGGAGATCCCCTCAGGCAGAGCAGGGCATGGCCAGCCGGGGGGGCCAGGGTGGCCCCAGTACCGTGGAGAGGATGAATATGCTAGGCGAGATGCAGTGAGTACTGTGTTACACATTTGCATAGTTTCCAAAGTAGTGATATGTTCGGGTATTTTTTTTCCTGCATTACTGTTTGGAACCTTTTCCCCCTGGAATACTTTCAGTTGCTTCTCTGACATCCTTTGCTTTGCTCTTCGAACCCTCGTTAGCTCTTCTAACTTTTGCTTGCTCTTCTTTCGCCTTTGTTTCTCTCTAACTGCTTTCTCTCACTTTACCCTAACCTTTTTTTTCTCTCACTTGAGGCCTTCACCCATTAATTGCAGTTCACCCAGTTCTGCTTCTGAGCTCACGCAGAGGTGGATACTGCTTTCCATTTTCTTCTTTGAAATATGCCTCTGTATTTTGAGATCATTGTAAGTAGAAAACATTGAATTAAATTGTCCCAGACTACCATCCTACTTTGTATTGGTGTAGTTCTTTTGTCTTCTGTATCAGTGCACAACAGCAGGAGTCAGGGCAACAGAATAAGGTACATACTTGCACATAACAATAGAGGTGTTTCTAAACAAGTTATTTTCCTAGGCTCAGTCAGCAGGATGTGGTAAATTAACATGTATTCGTTTACCAGTGTTGTCTAGGCAGCCATTGTGATTTCGTGTTCCTGGCAGTGGTGCTTCTAGAGCTTGATGTTTCTGATTCAGCCAAATGTGAGGTTGAAGATTGTATATGGCCTTTCCAGGAAAGATACAGTTGCCTGCTACCAGTCCATATGTCTGATGTACTTGCATCCTGAAGCAGACTGACCTGTGACACCTTTATTGTAGTACCCTTGAGAGTGACAACTTTATGCTCCTTCTTTTGCTCCTTTGCTTAAACTATCATTTTTCTGGTTTCTTCCTTGAGGGAGGAAGGAAGTATCTTCTCCTTTTGCATACTTAGGGCAGTGTGAGTTCCCACTACTTGAAATTGCTTTGCAGTATTGCATGATCTCAAAATGGCTTTATGTAAAGAAAACGCAACAGGATGGGCCTCATCTTTAGATTTTGGTGAAACTGAGCTGACACCACTCCAAATGAACTTGAGAGGAGCAGCATAAAGCTTTTGAGAACTGGGCACACTAGAGACAAACTCTACTGGTACTATTCAAAAACTTTAACTGTCAAAGCCAAAAGATGTGTTTGCCTAATTTAACTTGCTATCTATGCTTGGTACTGTGGTATTTGAGTGCAAGAACGTCATAATTTCAGTTTACATCTAGAAGAGCACTTGCATGAGAGATCTTAGTGTCTCTCCTGTTCCATTTTCAGAGGCTTTTCAGAGGCTCTAGGTTACCATTCATTGCCCCTTCTTATCATTTGTCTTTGTTTTCTGAAAATGACTTTTCTAGATCTGTGGGCCTTTCCTTTCTGTCCCCCAAGTGCATGTTCAGCCATTACTTTCTTAATATTTTATTACTTGAATTGCTAGCATATTACTGAAAATTCAGTTATGGACCCATTATCTGAGATACTATGCAAACAGTTGGTTTTGACATCAGTTAACCTGCACAACTTTCAAAGGATCGTGGCCTAATACAATACGATTTGGTTGCAGTTTGCAGCTTCAGTCACCATTTCAGATGGGTACGTCACCTCAATCCAGGTTGACCTTCCTTTAATCAGTTTAAACACTTCCTCAGCTTTGACAGAACTTTTTGCTCACTGGTTGCTGCAGTTCATATGTTACTGCAGTGTGGGTTTTCTTCAGGTTTTGGGGTTTTTTTTGTTTGTTTTTTTGGTGTTGTTTTTTTTTTTAAAGCAAAAGGAGGAGATCATGGATGGACTAAAACTATGAGTATGAGAGCTCACCTAGTGCCTGCAGTTTCCTTTTCTTATGAGGAATTCTTTTTTTTTTGCAAAGCATTATTCCCATTTAAAAAAAGCGTTATTAGATGAGCCCTAGTCTTGCTGGTTTTTGTAGTTAAATATTTATCTTCAGAGTTTGGATTCCTTCACTAGGACAGAGCTCTAAATTTGTCTTTCCTCCTTTTAGAAAGGAGGATTTACTTAATGGCAGTGATGTTCCTTGTAGTGCAGTATTCAGCTGATCCTTTGCAAAGTGTCTTGCTGTATCCTCATTCTGAGCAAGTCTCTAAAATTAAACTCTGCATTTAGGAAGATTAGATCTAGAGCGCTCTTCTCACCCACAAACTTGAAAGGGATCTGCTGTGGCCCTGTTCCTCACAGTATCCTCACCTATTATTCCTGCAGTCAACACCTGATTTTCTGCTGGAATATGACCTCTCACTTGCATCTCCTGACCCAAAGCCAGTGTGCGATGTGTTACTGTCAATTCACCTTAATTCTCCATCTAGAAGGCCTAGGCAACCAGGATAATTACAGCGTTTCCTTAGCTGACACAAAATACGATACTGAGCAAGCGGTCATTTGAGCAGCAGAACAAATGAAGCCTGGTTTCTTACAGACGTATGTGGTGTCTTGCATATCTCTACCTGCCTATGACCAACTGGCATCACCTCCTATCCATCTACAATCCCCTATAGCTCGCCACTGTTCTCCCAAGTCTTGTCCAGGTTTCCGATGTTTCCCCCAAGCCACCCTTATCCTTCTACTCTATTTCTATATTCCGGCTGCCCACCGTAGTGTCGCTAAACCACCTCGCCATACAAGTTGTCTCTCATGTGCCCTAGCTATCTGTCCCCTGTGAGATACTTGCTGGCTGACAGGTCCAGCTGAGCACAGCCTAACCTGGCCTTTCTGCCACTCAGAAGCAGATTCAATGACAGCACAAATCATGTTATATCTAATTAGCTACCTATTTTTGTGAATTTTATAATATATAACTGTTCATACGTATAAATATGTACATGTATGTGTGTGTATATATTTATACATCCAATTCAGTTGAAATTGTTCAACTCTGTTGAACAGAGTTCAACAGTTGTTAAATGGAGATTAACAAATTCACAATGTGATCTCATAAATCTTCATTCCTTAAGAAGGAAGATTCAATAAAGATATTTTTGTCGATTATTTTGTACTGCTGTTAATTATACAGAAGTTTCTATATAAAAATATGTAACTTACAGATACTATATGAAACTATGTTGTTACCTATATGATAGTATATAATATATCTATGTGTATTTCTGTTAGTAAAAAAATTTAAAACTAAAAAAAAAAGAGCAAAAGTTCTTCCAAACTTTTTACTCTCCTTATTTTGCTGTTGTAGTTTAGTATAGGTTAGGTTTCTAAACCAACCTGGTTTTGAAAGTTCTCAACCTGTTGAATTCTGATGTTATGTATGAGATCACAGAAATACACACTTTCATTTTTCTGAGATATTTAAGAAAATTTTGATAGCCTTAATGTTAAAAAACAACCATTGCAGTCACCAGATGTTCCTCCTGACTTTCCTTAAGAAACCATTCTTACAGTGCTAATTCAGTGCAGGATGAGGCAGGAGCTGAATCACGTAATGCATTTTAATGTGAAAGTAACCTGAACATCATTTAGGTTGCTGTTAAGACTCATGTGCTAAGGAATGTTTGCTTTTAGTATTTTTTTGTCATCTCTTTTCTATAAACCCACAGAGTACTTGTCAGGTTTGCTAACTCTAGACTGCACGTATGAATTAGTTTCAGGTTTCACTGCCAAAAGAATAATTCTGAACAATCAAGAGACCCATTCATTCCTTTCTGATACTAAGATTGCCTCCCTTTTATAAGAAGTAAGACAGGATGTTACTTGGAAAACCTTCTTTACCTATCATTCTTCTATTAAAGCCTCTTTTCCTCTTAATCTCTCTCCCCAAATTAACTGTGTAAATGGTCAGTGCTGTACATGAGCTGTGCAAGAGAGAATCTATTATTAGTTCTACTTTATACAAAATGGCTTAGCTTTTATTCATTTATATTATGAGAGATGTTAAGGAACATACTCTTGTGCATTTTTGTGTTCCCTGCACACTGCTGCCACAGTCACTCTAGGTCCCCTATATCCTTCCCAGGCTCTGCTTTGTAATCCCTTCATTCCCCTCCCCCTCACCCCCAAATCCTCTTCTAGCTGACCTTGCTGTCCTTTCTTCCCTCATCAGATTGCTCTCTCTACTACTACTTAAGGCTTATCCACAGAGAAAGATAGTGCTCACTAAATCATGATAACTGTGATGTGAACTTGCTGCAGCTAGATGCTCCTCATCCCCAGCGCAGACCCTTTGAAAGGGGATTACGCTGCTTTGCTCCCAGTTGCGCGTTCAGCAGGATGTGTTCAAGTCCTTTGTGTCCAGTGTTTTCTTCTGGCTGTCTCTCTGCCTTCAGCAGTACAAGGCAAGAGGAGACGCTTGCTTTAGGGATGTCAGCTGGAATTTAGATTTTTCGAAATGTACCTCATTTTGTGTCCATACTGGGAGTCAGTGCAGTCACCTAGTGTACTGTAAATTCATGCTTTGTTTTAGTGTAAGCAGATTTTTTTTTCCAGGTAGACAAGCCCATAAACTCAGGCTTCTGTTTTGTTTCTGTCTTGTTTTGTTAGAAAATATATGTTACTGAAGAAATGCAGAATTAACCCCTTTCTACCCTGAAACAATGATTGTCCCTAAACTGGGATAGTGTTTCTCATATATGTAAAACAGCTGCTGAGTATAGAAAAATCGAATCTTTCTGATTTTAATAATTTTCTTCTGCTGCTTCTTCTGTTAACGGTGTTTTCCTGGGCACCGGTCAGTCACAGGGTCCTCACAAGTGTACAGCCTGAACAGGCAAGCCAGGCGGGCAAGGGGAAGGTTAAAGCAGTATTATCTCTATTTATAGATAGTATGGAGAAATGACAGCTGGGAAGAGAGTGATTTGCCTGTTGTCTTTCAGGAAGTTGATGGAAAGGCAAGGAAAGAGAAGCCAATTCTGTCGACTTCCAGTTCTGTGTTTTTTCTTCCCACCTCCTTCCACTTCAGTTTCTAAACATACCATAGATTAGAAAGGGAGTCAGACGTTTTAATGGATGCTCAAAGAGATTTTGAAAATCCCTGAAATTGAGGCAGTCCAGCAATTTTTGTGTACACTTGTGGTTTTGTGCTCCATAAGAGGAATCACTCATTCATACAACAGAAGAACAGTGGCAGCAGATAGAAGCATCTCCATGCTGCTTTCCCTCTGTTCTTTGCCTTTTTGCTTTCTTGTCTTTTCTGGGATTATCATGTTTGTTCAGAAAGTACAGTAATGCTTTCTACCTTTTTCCAGACGCATATGCATGGACACCAAGAATATTCCTCCTCACCAGTATTCCAGATGCCGAGGACTTCAGCCAGGCAGCCTTCGGCACCCCCTGCTCAGCTTCCACACAACAGCCTTCAGGGCCAGGGCCTTTGCTACACCACCAGTTCCACTGAGGACCTCCAGCCAGGTCACTCTTCAGCCTCTCTTATCAAAGCAATTAGAGAAGAACTTCTACGACTTTCTCAGAAACAGACAACAGTGCAGAACTTCCATAGTTGATTTAGCATTCCCCTGCAAATCTGCCAGGTATCTGCTTCCTATGGAAGCAAAGACTTAGAGGAAATCAGCAATGTTGTTCTCTCAAAAGAATGAACTTTCACAGCTCTGTTGACAACACTCTGGAAAAAATGAAAAAGTCAGCAAAATGAGGATAGTAAGGAGAGATGGGGGACAAACAGGGAAAATCATCAGTGTCATCACAAGTAATATTAATTAATCTGCTAATATTACGGTGCTCCTCTTCTCTCCCTACCCTCATTCAGCCTAACAAATAAATAAAACCTTAGGTCAAGAAGTCAACAATCCAGCAACAAAAAAATCACAGGAACAAACTCCAAGTATGATAGACTCCTTTTTCTAAGGAAGTAGGCAAAGGTTGGAATAAACTGAAATGACATTTTGCAAGAGATTACAAGTATTCTGATCTCTCCAGTGCTTATGTGGAACTGGTTTGTGTTGCTGTTCTGCAAGATTACAAACTGTATCAGCTCAAGGGTGTTGAAGGTGTGATCCCACATAAGAATCACTTTGGTTGTCAGGAACAATGGGACTACTTAGAATAAAAGTCTTTATGAGCTACTTGTAACAAACTGGAACAATAATTGTTATAGCTCTGTGCTTCCAAATGGAGCTACCCTCTGCACTCTTCCTTGTTTTCCTTCTGGTGCTGAAGCTTCAAGTGTTCCTTCATCTTCAATGTTTGCAAAGTGAAACATTGGCCTTGTATAACTAAGAAAATATCTGTAGACTCATTCAGGCTGGAAAAGCAAAGCATCCAAACAGAAAGGGCTTGGTATTTATTTTGTTTAAAAATTATTGAAAACTAGGAGAGGAATACTCGGCCACAATTGAATTTGGGGAAATGTGTATGTATATCTTTAAAAAATATATTTACATACTATATGCTCTTGCAAGACCAGCGATAAAATATTGCCACTCTGTAGTTTGCTTTGTGGACAGAAACCAATCCAGCCTGACTGGTACAGGGTCACCAGCATTATGTTATAAATTGATGTCCTAAATCATTGCTTATGTTTGGATCTGAATAATTTTAGTGAAAGTCAGTGACAGTTTAGAGCATTAACATAGGCTTAGATTTGCAGTTTTGAGACAGTTTCTATATTTATACTTGTTTCCACTGTCCCTTTGGACGAAGCGTAAGCATTATCCCCATGGTAAGAGTGGTACGTGCCATGGAACTGTTTGTCGCTGTTTTTTCCAGAATTTTAATTTAATATTAGCTACGAATTTACTAATATTTGGCCATTGCATAACTGTAACTGACATAATACATACAGAAATTTTACTTGAGTCATGATTTGTTGGAGTGTTTTTATTTTCAGATCAGACTGAACTAAAGCTAACAAACTGGCACTGAGATAGAGGGTAAGCTCAGCGTTTGTGAGGAGGCTTGAGAGCCTTGCCCTAGAAAAATGAAAAGCAAAACTATTTGCTGCTACAGTGTGGGTATTTCAAACACTAGTAGATGGTAGTCGTAAAAGGTCTAAGGAGCAGTAGTCTGCCAAAGAGATCATTGGGCAGTTGATCAGGGTAGGTCTGCATTTGCCTCACTGGGGTAGAAATGCCATTGGTAAAATACAGGTATATAACAGTGGTGTGGTATGGTGGTCTTTGACTACCAAATCTGTTCCTGGTTCCAGTGCACAGTTCAATAACTGTGACAGGACTAACTCTGACTGAAACGAAAACAGGTACATACGAAGGACACCATGGAAGAACCCTACACACATTTTTCATGAAGTATGTACATAATATTCATTGCCAAAGCCAAAACTAGGAAGCAACTGCCTGCTCACTGATGTGGAAAAAAAGGTGGTATGTTTCCCCTCTTTATTAGGAAGCTCAGTTATTTTTCTGTTTACCCATGATCATCAAAATGCTGGATGAAATTGTTTGGAGGGACTGTAGTGAAGCAGTCTAAATTAATTTCCAGTTCCCTGGCCAATACTTAAAGCCCTCATGGGCACTGATTGAAGTTTGGATGGAGTCAGAATACTAGCATGGTTGTGAACAGCAGTACCAGCAGGTTATTACGTTTTGAATTTTTTAAGCTTTTTGTGTGATAATCACTTTTAGGATAAAAATAAAAAAACATTTCTTTTCTGCGAAGTTTGTAAACATGAATGTTGTCAATACTTAAGAGTGTATCAGGCAATGTTCATTTGATCTTTTTGACAATACTGAAGACTGTTCCTAAATGTTCCCATTAAAACCATCTCTTTCATAGTCCGCATCCTTCTCCAGCTTAATTCTGCAGTGAGGTCAGAGGCTAGTGCTTATGATATGAAAATGTTACTGTGACTTCCTGTCAAGAAAATGGGGGCTTCTAGAAAGTAAGTTCGTTGTCTGGCTGCTGGTTCCAGCTATTTAAGAAGGAATATGAAATAAGAGCTTTGAAAGTTAGAGGTACTTAAGCCTCATTCATTTTTGCTAGTGATGGTGATGCTATTATGATATTCCATCTTTTTATCTTTGGAAGAATAACCTTTTTCTTTTCAGTCCCAACTCTTATGAAGAACAAGTACAGGACAAACATGTACTGGTAAATAAAAGAGGCTTTCTGAAGCAAAAATCCCTCTTTAAAACCTTACAAGTCCACATGGAAGGACAGTAAAATGTAAGAAGTCAGAAAGCTGTGTTTGGAAGTTATGTTCTCACATTGGCTGGAGACCTGATCCACTGTTCACAAAAAATGATATGGCATAGTCAGTATCTTCATATAATAAAAAAAGTAACACATAAGGCACCAGTTCCAAGGATGGTCTTGACAAGGGAGACCCACACTTTACTTTCTGCAGCTACAGGAAAAGCTGGGTTTTTCATGTGCTACAAAAGGACTTGGTGGAATGCATGTGCCAAAATGTGTGTTTCCACTTGGGAATTCAGGGAAAAAAATCTGTAAGCTTCTGCATCCCCATGTGCTTGAGCTCTTTTACGAATTTTTTTTATTGCCCTATTAAAAGGTGGGAGAGGAATGCCAAACCTTTTTTCCTGAAACTTAAAGTATCCTGAATCTAAGTATCTGTTAATGAATCTACCAGTTTCTGAAAACACTGATCAGATGAGAAGTTCATGCAGGCACGGAAAGCTGTTACCAACAGTTACATCCATTTCCATGACTAAATCATCTGGTTCATGGAATACTCAGGCTCTTCTCTTTCTTCACAATTTTCCTTGACATTTGTGTTTAGTCTGTGTTTAGTTTGGCATATAGAAGAACTCAACGAGATGAGAGCTACGTAATTTAGCTTGGTTGGTTTGCTTTTCCTTTCCATGGCCAAAATGTTGACCTCTAGCCTGTTTCTTGATTATCTCTGGAGCTAAGTGAAATTTTACAATGATTTTTCATACACTCAATTTGAAAGGTGGGGCATACTTCACTACTATAAAATATTCTCTACCAGGATGTAACACATGGTCCTGTTAGTGACTGTGGGCATGTGACTCAAGAAAGAAAACCTTGCTTTTAGGAATTGCATAGGTGACTCATGATGTTAAATATGCACACTTCGGAGCAGTAAGTGGAATTTCACTGACCTTTTTAATGTACTGTGCTTGCAGTGGTTTGGAACAGGCGTCATATATAGTGGTTGGAGAGCAGCAGCATCACACAAGGTCTGTGTATCACCTCTGCACCCAAAGGGGTGGTTGGCAAGATGTTGGCTACCCCGGTATCATGCACCTTTATGCACACACATAAATACGTAAATAGATTGATCACCCAAAAGTGCGTGTTCCTACCAAGTGCTGAAGCCAGTGCCTTTGAATTAGACCACTGGCAGCAAGGTTACAGTGTTATCTGTTTACAGGGATCATAACTTCCCAAGAACCAAAACAGCTGACACTGTTGTGTGTTAACTCACAGCTTGAAAACGCATTAGATGGATTAGACAAGGAAGCTGGTATGTATTCGAGCCCAAGCAAAGTCACCAGTTGTGTGATGTGGATAGCAGTAGGCAGTTGAACTCGTTTTTTAACTCTTACCCTCACTACATTCTCCCCTTTTCCAGCTTTAATAATTATTCAGCTCAAGGAAGAAATTGGCACTTCCCATTCCATACTTTATCTAGCAGTTCTTTGTTAACAGGTGCCAGTCCTTGAAAAAAACATATCTTGGCCAAGAGCTTTGAAGTGGCAGGATGAAGAACATTTGTGACTTTGAGGTGGGGACATGTTGTGGGCCATATTTTTGCAGCGGCAAATAAATAAATGGCTTTAAAAAAAAATAACACCTGCTTGGTGTTTTCTGAATATGGACATAAAGCTGAAAATAGATTAAAAGAAAAAAGATGGCATTTGATTGTCAGAAGGCAAAGGACAGCAGTCAGGTCTCCAGGACCACCTGTGACAGAGCACTAAAAAGAGAGAAAATCTTGGGGACTCCCCCTGTCCCCACTTGAGCTGATTCCATAACGCAGCCCCTCTTCTGTGCAGTCCTTCGCCACTTGCAATGCTGGTCTGTACAAGTGAGGAACATCTCTCATCGGTGAGGCTCCCAAAGCAGTTCACCATGGCTGTAGAGTTTTTCCAGGATTGTTTAGATGTGCCTAGAGAAGAGCAGCAGCCTTAAAGTGCTTAAATGTGGAAATAAAAATCCCGTACCCTTTTGTGGCAGGCATCTTTTCCCTCTTCCTGTTATATTTTATTTTAAAATGGGGGGGAAACCCTGAGGGTGTATTCTGCTGTCACCACTCTGCTGTCATTCATGTATTCCAACATCTGTAGGTCCTAAATACTGAGGAAGCAGAAACTAGGAATGAAAGTTTTAGGCGATGCTGATGAAGATTCACTGTAGTTATGCAGTATTTTGGTGTGAGTGCACTTGAGTTCTTGGAAAGTCTGGTACCTCTCTTACAGTGAGTGTTGCTTGAAATGCAACTTATGTCAGAAGGAGGACTGTAAAAACTTTCTTCTGTATCTCTGACACTAATTCAATG
>VYZW01017272.1:34626-100176 GCA_013401315.1 Balaeniceps rex
AAATAAGATCAATGGGAGAGGGAAGGGGGTGGGGGGAAAACAGAGTGGTTGTAACCACAAGGGAAAATTTGAGAAAGTCATGGAAAGGTATTATTGCATGAAACTACAGTCCTCAAAGGATGAATTCAAAACGCTGGGTGGAAGAGCTGCTGCAAGAGAGCTCAGTTCTGTATCAGACGGGTGCTGTATTTCACCTGTGAGCTGGGCAGAGGAAGGGAGGGGAAGGGAAGGGAGGATTGCTGTACGCAGCGTGTTTTTACCTTCTTCCCCAAATACCTGCTGCTGGGAGACACAACTGGACTAGATGGGCCTCTGATCCCACCTTGCTGTTGCAGCAGCATGCGGAAGGTCTGTATGGCCTGTGGCGTCTTCATCTAAATTAGGTTATAAATTGCCCCAGGCTCTTTTGGTTCCTTCAAGTAGCAAACCAATTTGGGGCGGGGGGGACGGGTGACTTTTGGAGAGACAGAGAAATGGAGGGATTTGGGACTGACACGACGTGAGTGGTGTTTAGTTCATGCTGTCCCCAAAAGATGTCTGGCAGATTTACAGATAGAAGATGTGACTTTACCACTTACAGTGGCAGAGGGAGAAAATGTAAACTTTTAGCATTAGTTTAGTTCTTTAGCTCTTGGAGTGAAGGGCACCACAACGAGCAGGGTGTGGGGTTTGGAACAGAGCTTCGTTTGCTGGTCACTGAGACTGGACACTTTTCCCCTGTGAATGCAGAGAGGCTTTCTTTTTGGAGGGAGAAGTCAATTCTGGGGGAGTTTTATGTCAGCAAGACCTAGCGGCCCATAAACCATTATTTCTGATAGGTGAACAAAATGGTGAACTGAATGTGTCTGTAGATTTCATACCATCAAATCGGATAGGAAAGCCTGCGTGTTTCTTAGAGCTGTATTTTTTTCCAAGCTGTTTGCAGACTTGGGAGACAATACTGCATTGTTTACCCTGTGTTTATTTCGGGAAGGTTATTACAAAACAGGAGTTGGAAATAAGCTTTTTGAAAAGTGCATGTTTGATTCTGGGACAGAAACCTGAAGCGAGGTTTGAATTCTACAAAAGATGCTGGTACCATTGATACCATAAAATAAGTGGGATCTGGAGTGTAAGGATGAGAGAGGGTGGTTGCTTCCCAAGAATGCCTGTATTTCATTCTTTGGCTGTAATTAATTACAATAATTTTCTGAAATCCTGGTTTTTGTAATGGCTTTATTACAAAAAAGTAATAAAAAGACATAATAAAAGTAATATAAAAGACAAAGTCCCGGCACAGTGCACCTTTTCTTATGAATTTAACCTCTGTCTTTTCTCTGTGTGTTTTGTGCAAGTAGGAAGCTCTGGTGCTTGCCAGTTTTCATCCCTCTAGTGATTTTGCAAAGTGTAATCATTGTAAAGTGCAATTGCTTAATATGTAGCTCATTCACTAAAACCCCAAGGATAGAGGCAGTGAGTAATGTGACTCATTATCAGAGCAATGGTATCTAAAAAGATGAAGAGTCATGCATCAAGTACCAATCCATCTAGTCTTGAATTAAGAATTTTAAAAATCACTAGTCAGATGTGATTGAAGTTATCTCCAAGCAAATTAAGGAGTTACCCTGGAATGCTGTGCTGCTGCTAATGGGTTTTGGTATTAGAAGTGCTGATCAGTTACGTGTTCCCCACTGCTCTGTTTGTCTATCGAGACACTCGAAGACCAGCAGCTCTACCAGGTGCTATCTGCATCTCTCTTTCCCTTCCAGGCACTGCATACTTTAATGCCTGAAATTCAGAAACTTTGTCCAGAAAATATGAAGAAGTGTTCTGGCTTGATCAGCAGTGTTAGGGTTCAAACTCGTGTTTTTCAGTCACACTTACTTTTATTCAGCCATCCAGGTTTCAAACATTTTTTGCTTTTCTTTGTACTAAATCATGTGAGTTGGAATAGATTTGTTCTCCATCTCATTTCAGTGGGGAACTTTTTGATCTAAGGACATAGAATTTGCCTGGACAATGTACTATAAATGACTGGAGCATTAACATTTCCATCATCGTTCTGAGAGGGTAGTTTTCAGCTTAATAGGTGATATAAGCAATCAACTTATTTTTTACATGCTTTGAGATTCACGAGAGCATAAACCAGTTCAGTGCTACAGCATGACCTTGCATGTAGCAGTCTGAAGGGGCACCAAGGTTTAATGCAGGTGAAATGATTTATGCACGCTGATAAATCGGGAGTTATGTTTTGCTTCCAAGGTTTCCTCTGGGAACAAAACCAACAGGTTTCCTGAATTACAATGAAAAAAAACCCCAAACAACAAAACATGGCATGTGCTGGATGTATGTGTAGCTCCCTTGAAGTCAACAGGACTTGGGCAGCATTGCACTAGTTGGGGATTACTATTAGAGGTATTATAATGTCAGTGATATTATTAGGAACATGAGATAATACACAATAAATGACTACACCAGTCTATGACATTGCTCATGGACCACATTTATAAGGCATTGTGCTATAGAGTCACCTTTGATTTGTGCCTTAAAACCAGACCACAGCCTTCTACTGTGACTTGATTGGTCTTAAAATAGGGGTTATAACCCACAAGCTGTGCTACTGTGTGTCCCCTAGCTAAAAATATTCCAGGAAATGTAGCAGCAGACCACAGATAATCTTTAGATTTACTGTAAATTAAGTATGTATAATCCATTTCTGCATACTAATTTTTTTGTATCAATTTCTCAAGTCTTTTGGATGCAACTTTTTTATTCTGCACTTTCTGTAACTATTGACAAGCCCCTGGCAGTGCTGTTAGGGCTTTTTTCCTCCTTTTGCACGGTGCGTTGCTTTGCATTGCACTGTGGTTGCCCACCATGCCTAGAATCAGTACAACACATAGCGTGTACCTCAGAGAGTCTCTTTAAAATAATATTTTATTATTTTGTACTATATTGCATAGAAACAGATAAGATGTTTAAGTTGGTAGCCTTTGAGCTTTCGGGGTACTGCCACTTTGTTTACAGATC
This sequence comes from Balaeniceps rex, assembly GCA_013401315.1. Taxonomy (NCBI): domain Eukaryota; kingdom Metazoa; phylum Chordata; class Aves; order Pelecaniformes; family Balaenicipitidae; genus Balaeniceps; species Balaeniceps rex. The sequence continues at coordinate 37,636 of VYZW01017272.1, forward strand.
CCAGAACACACTGGGAGTAGTAGTATGTTCATGAAATTCATTACAGGACCACATTTTTCTAAGTGACCCAATCCACTTCATAAGAAGTCAAATGACTTGAAAAGAAGAGGCTGTAGATCAAACCTGGCAATTTCAGATGTCAAAGCAGGTGATGTGGTAAGGAAACAAAACTGTTGTATTAGATCAGAGGTTTACAGGTCACTGGTCTAGAAAAAGTATACATTTCACAGCAAAAATGATCTGTAAGATATTCCATTTGTACACCTGATTTTGTTGAGACTTGGGTGTCACCCTTGAACATAGGTATACAAAATCCTTGGGGGCATTACATTATACGAAAAACAGTGGGTTTTTTCTTTTTTTTTCCCCAGTTTGGTTGAGCTGGGAATCCTCAAAAAAGCTGCGAGAAGCAAAACTTGAGGTTTAAGTCTACTACATTTCTTGAAGGTAGCTGCACACAGCAGACTATCTTGGAGAGCGTGAAAAACAAACAAGCTGTGCTTTTAAAGGCAGGCTTTAGGAAGCCCCCCAGAATTGCCCAGTTATTATGAAGCTAGTTTGTGGGTGTAGTGCTGGGCTATAGGACATCTAGAGCTTGCGTCATGTGTTTACGAATCCTTAGACTGGAACAGATTTACTTCTGTGACTGGCTGCATCCATTCACTCATAGCCTTAGCCAAGGCAATGCGAAAGCTATGAAACATATCGCCTCAAAGATGAAAACCAATGCCATATCCAGCAGGCGCTTCTGTCTTCCCAACCAGGAGAACAATCTCCGTAAGACTGGAGAATTGTAGGAAGAGGTCTGCAGAAGGTAGACACTAAGGCAATACGTGGAGATTTTTTTCACAGTATCTATCACATTGCTTTCAGGCCAATGCACATTTTCCACTGTTAAAACTAATACATCAGGAAAAAAATGATGTATGTAGCTAGAAGATTTGTTGTCCTTCAGTGACTGCAGTGGTTATTAACTGTCAACTCACTGTTCTTTCAGTCAACACCAACAATAAGATGTAGAGTCCTTTGTTTCTGTAAGCTTGTTTTTTTACGAGTTTGGTTGGGGTTTTTTTTGTGGAAAGAAGTAATTGGCTGGTCCAACATGGAGATTTGTCTTGTGAAAATTACTTTTGGTTTAGTTGTTTTATGTTGAAATGTTGAGATTTTTTTCTTAATTGAGCAATATTTTATGATTGTTTTACTACTAGTAGTATGGCACATGTAAAAAAAAAAAAAAACAAACCCAAAAAACAAACAAAACACAGTAAAAAAAGAAAAGAATTAAGCCCTTCCCTTTCAAAACTTTCTTTCTTGACACTAGCGTCTCTGCTCAGCATTTCACTCCAGAAGACTTGTTGTGTTAAGTGATACTAATGATAGGGAAGGATGTCTCTTCCTCAGTGTCTAACGTGTACCCATTCCTGTTGATGGTGGATAGTTGATAAGGGACGACTGTCCATCACTCCGAAATGGCACAGCGTTGTCCTGATTGAAGTGTCTAGTTGTGCCAGAATCAATTTGAAGAGTCTTAAACTGATTTGTATCTTTTCTAACTGGAGAAGTTGTGCATTGATAAGCTGAAGGGAGGCTTTAATGATATTTAATAGATACAAATCCCCAATAGAGCTTTCTTTGGTTTAAGAGTAACTTTTTGTGTTTCATTTCAGTTGGTCTCTAGCAGGTTTGCTAATCCTCTGTATGTCTAGATGGATTTAACGCTGATTTATAATTTTAATAATAGATAGAAATCAAACTGGTGCAACTGCCCCAAACCAGACAGCTTGACTGCACAGAGAGGCAAACCCTCCTGCGTTAATATTTCATGTTAGAATCATGTTTCTAACAGCGTGGGTTGGGTAATTCCTTGCCAATATAAGCTTTATCACTATAAACCAGTCAGTGAGAATCTTTCCATCAGTAAGAGTGTTTATTATCATCTTGCATAAATGGCAACAGTTTTGTGCATGAATTGGATATTCTGGTTTAAACCTGCTTGCCTCGGTTCAGCTTGGCTTAATTACTTGGGCAGGTGCAAGCTGAATAAATTCAGCCAACGTTCAATTCCTACAAAACAGTTCACATATAAACTGCACTGGAAAAAATAGTTTTAATTTCAAACCAGCCCAAACAATCCTTAAGTTTCTATAACAGAGTTTTCGCTGGTATCAGTTAATAGACTTTAAAATACTGCTTTAGTATTGGGTTAGTGAGTGAAAAGGATTCAGTGTAATCACTGAGTTACGTCCGCTTACTGATGTAACCTGGCCTATAGCTTAGAAACAGATCTGGTAACATCGATCCTCCACAAAATAACTTTATTTGCCCACTTTAGGTTTCAAAGTCAAAGGTTATGTACTGGGTCGTCTTAAGGCAGCGTGCCATAAAGTGGTAACCGGTCCTTCAGTGTCTCATTGCTGCTGGCGCGCTCACAGCAAGCATGAAAGGGCTCAAGGGAAAAGGTTTTCTGTGCACTGTGGGACATAGGTGGTGGCTTGCAGGGACTTGCCTGCTCCACACCTTGACTGGCAGCTCTGACCTGCCAGGGAGGATGAAGCCCCAGCAGGTGTCCTGCTTAGATCTGGCCTTTTTTGGCTGAAGGTACGTTCCCTTTCTTTTTTGTTTCTTAGGAAGTGATTGAAATGCTTTGTCAGTCTGTCTGCACCTCGCTGCTCCCAGGTGCTGCTGCTTCAGGCCACCAAATATTTGGGTTCGTCAGGCCGGAGTTTCATGACCTTGTCCACGCAGAGCAGGATGAGAGTCAGGAACCAGAGGCTCCAGCCGACGGCCGCTGCAATCCATCCATAATCGTCCATGCCCGTCGGGCAGCAGGTCGCCGCTTGCGTGCAGAAGTTCACGTCTGGTGATGAAGAAATGAAATGAGCTGATGGGAGGCTAAGTACGTAACAGGTCTCCTTTGCCAGAAGGCAGATAAGACAGTGACTTCACTGTCTGCCCTGTGGCCTATCAGTCATCTTTGCCCTAAGCCTGGCTCTTAACCTGGGGGATGGCAATATTCAGTTTCATCTGTATGTCTTCCAGACTCTGTCATCCCTGTCTGGCCAAACACCTGAGCTGCTCCTCTTACCACTGTGCCAACCATTATGGAAATCTTTTAAACACCTACTTAGCATCTCCTCAGTCAGTTTCAGGAATGGAGTATGATAGAAGTAGCTAGTTAAAATGAAAAATAAGCCTGGGGTAGAGAAACCTTCGTGTGAGAGAGTAAGAGGATCTCTAGCAGAGACACCTTCAGCAGGATCTCCAATAGTTTAGGTACCCAATACCTCTGCTGGCAATAGAAGCAGTGGCTGCTTTCTGCCGGGCTGTTCACTGTGACTTGCATGTAACAACTGCAAAACACACCACCGTTGGGGGATCCCTGTTTTACGTGTTTAAAAATGAAATAATTTTTAACAATTCCATGTATTTTTTCTTGCACCTTTTGCATTTTTCTTTTGTTTTGTTTAAATCAGTCCAATTTCCTAAGGTCAGTTAAGGAATATGTGATTAGTTGTTTCATTTATGCTGTTATTTAAAGGCATCTGCTATACCTTTTCCATCACAAGGGCACAGTGAAGATACCCAGCTCTGTGTCAGCATCCTGGGTAGTAACATGGAAATATCAAAAGAAGCCTGGAGGACCGTGGTATCTCTCCCCCTTGGGCTGGAATAGAAGCTGAGCGTGAAACCCCAGTGCCCAGGAGAGCTGAGGCAGCCAAAACTACCTTGCAGCTACGTGCATTGCGTGTTGACGTGCACGAAGCTTGTCAGCTGTGAAAAGTGAATGCCTCCTGAGCTTGGTGCAGGGCAGCCAGCCTCTTGCACCATTCCAGGGAAGAGGCAAGTGCAGGTGCTGCTCAGTTGCTCTCATTCGTGTGTGTCAGGCAGGACCATGTTCCTGTGCATTGGCCTTCAGTGCACACAGTACGGTTGTCCTGCGTGGTAGAGAGCAGCTCTTTCCACAAGAGAGAGACATGTTTTGTATGTGCCTAGAGAAGGGGGAGGGATGCTTGCCCTCTATACGCATGTCATGCTTTGAAGAAGCATACCTCTATTGGTACACATACCATATTTGGGGAAGTGCAGGATTCTGGGGTTGTTTGACGTTTGGGATGGAGGATGACTCTGGGAGGACTGGTGGAATCTCAGGTTGCCTGGGACTGGCTGTTTGGGGAAGACCTGGTGGGGTGGGGGAAAGAGGTGCTCCTGGGAGTCCACATTGTGCCTACAGGCAGTCAATCTGGCAGGGAGCTTCAGGACACACAAATTGAATTAGCTGTGAATTAGTCTGTTCAAAGCTATAAGTCCATCTGAATGTACCCAAGATATACTGGGCATGCCAATGGAGGTGTCTTAGACATGCGTCCTAGAGTTTCACCCGCAATGGAAGCCTTGACCACAGACAACTCCTTTTCCAGGACAGCCTCTCAGTCACCTGCGTAGTCTCATCACCTGGCTTTATCATGGTAGTAATGATTTATGAAGACTTACTAAGACATGGTGCTTCGTACTCAGTTGTGAGCATGGAGCTTGTTGAAACATTGGAGACGTCTTCAGCTGCTGCCAGAAGGAAAGCACAGGAGAAATGGCAAGTTGGATTAGAAAAGCAATACTGGGCATCAAGCATGAAAATCTGAAAACCATTGGCTTTGCAGAGGTCTATAGGATGGAAACAACTTGAAGAGAGTAAGTTCCTGCTCCTAGACACTGCTGCATCAGGGTAAGCTTTCACGCCCCACCACTGTCAACACAAGCTTAGAGAGACCTGCTGTAGCACCAGCCATAAGGAGCAGCTGGATCACTGTGCCCCTACCTGAGTATGACCCTGGTGTGAGCCATTTACTCAGAGCTCAAATTAGCCACCATCCTTTCCCAAGCTACACAGGCAGAATGAGCAAAGACTGAAATGAGAGAAAGCATTCAGTGGCATGGGGAGATCCATGGCCAGCGAGCTGTACATATACCTCTTTTTGCCCTTAGAAAAATCCCAGTAACTCCGGGGTACGAAGGAGTCTGGCAGAGCCCAGAGCTGAGCCCATCAGTGCAGAGCCTCAGCAGATCCACCATAGCCTCAGCGGGAAGCGTTGGCTTTGCTGCAGTTCAGGCACAGCTGTGTCTGAAACTGTTCTGGCTGGTCTCCAGTTCAGGCCAGTAAGAGCTCATTAACCAGCTCAGATTGGAAAATGCAACTTACAGAAATAAGTAAGGGAGGAAGGGGCCAGGGGCTTCAGTGAAGAAGGTTTTGACTCTTTATCCTGCTTCCTACCCAGAATTGGAGCACACTTGCACTCTGGCACAGTGCTGGGGCTGGTCTCCAGCCCTCCAAATCTGTATATGGTGTCACATGCCAAAGTCTCCTTAGACCTCCTAATACCCCCATTGCCCCTCAGCTTCAGCGTGCACCTCGCAGCACTGCAGGATCAGATGCAAGGGCAGCTGCAGGACATCTGTGTGGGAAAAACACAGGCTGCTGTGGTCCCTGTGCATTACCACCAGCCTGTCCCCTGCTGAGGAAGGAAGGGAGTCAAAGAAATATCTCCTCCTGTGCCACTATAGGCAGTACAGTTCGAGTTCAGCCCGGTGAAGTATCCCATGCTGATATGGTCCCCTGCAGAGATACGTGAAAAACACAGCCTGGAGAGACTACAGGAGTAAGGACTCCTGCTGCATGCCGATGGAGGGGCTCCAACATGCTGTTGGTCCACAGACCAAGCGGAGGCTATGAGAGAGCTATTTCCAGTCAAACCACCACTCTGAGATGATAATTTGGCATGTGATAGAAAGAGAAAATCAGTTCCAGCTTGATTTCACTGAAGACTTCAAAATAATGGCTCAGCTTTAGTTTCAGCTCAGGAAAACAAACCAGAACAAGACCTTTGACAAAACCTTTGCTTTGTTTGGTATTTTCCAAGTAACAGCAAATAAACTGAGGTTGTCCTGCAGGAAATGTCCCCCTTGGCGTCACCTGCTGTTGTCCAGCTTTGCGTTTTGAGCTGACTGACCATCAGCAAGACCAGAGCTTTCCTTACGCCGCTGCTATGCTGGGAGCGGGTCCCCGGGCAGCCTGCTCCAGGGAAGGGTCTAAGTACTCCCCATTCCTCTTTCTGACTCTGCTAGAACTTGCTGAATGACCTTGGCCAAGCCCATAATTTGTTTTCTGGGTTAATAAGTACCTCATGGGAGCCCTGGGAAGAATCACTAAAAACCACGTATGACTTGTGGAAGAAAGTGCTGCAGAATGCCGAGTGTTGGTTCATGTTTACAGACTTTGCAGCCCAGAGGACAGGCTGTCAAAGCTAACCCATCTTTAAGCATCTGGCAGGTCTCATTGGTGCTGATACACAAATGCAGGCAGTAGCCTGATGGGAAAGGAGCAGCTCACAGGTGTCATTTACATTTTGGTTTTAGGCAATGTCTCCAATTAAGGGGGTACCAAACAAAAATTTCCTGCAAAAAGCACCTACTAAGAGCTAAACCGGACTGCAGTGAGCCTCTTGGGTAGTATTTCAAATGGTCCCTTGCCTCAGCAACCACAAAGACCAAGTAACTGTGGTCCCCTATCTCCTTGCCATTCAGTGGAGCAACCTGCGGCTCAGTCCCATTTACAGTGGATCTGTAAATAGCTGGCAAAAGCACATCTCTTCAGAAAGATGCTGTGATCAATCACGTCAAGTAATTCTCATTAGCATTAATCAGTTCCAGCTCTTTACACTTTTCAGATGAGACAAGGGAGCCCACCTTGTTTTTAAAGAACAAATTACTGTCAGTGGGCAATATACTTAGATATTGAGAAGAGCGGGGGAAAAGGCAGGGTATAGAAACTGGAGCATAAGGGAAGAGAAATACCTGCTGAGCAGGAATACCGGACCACGGTGGCAAAAAGGAGCATAGCGAAGGCTGCCCAGGGCTTGCCAGAGAAGTGCTTCATGCCGGGGGTCCAGCTCCCACCCAAGCGTCGGTGCAGATCAGGTCACTGTTGCTGGCAGCTCTGGTTCAGCAAATTCTCAATAAGCTGGGAGAGCCGGTGTGCAGGGCAGAGGGTGGAGCAAAGGAGCTTCCTGCTGCCAGGACACCTTGAACTTTCCTGCCACAACAGGGTGAGGAAAGAGAAGGGCTCTGACCAAGACAGCTCCAGCAGGAGGTGGATACCAGCGCTGGGGCAGGTGGAGGGCCCCTGAAGGTCAAGCCTGAAGGTTTCTTCCCAGGATCTGCTGCAGCCGGAGGGAGGAAAGGCCTCCGGAGCCAGCCCTTCTCCACAGGGTCCCGGGCAGCTTCTGTCTTCTGAGTCTCCTTTTGGTCCTGCAAAGATGGTCTAATAGTGTTGGAAAGGAGAGGAGGATCAGGGTAGAGAATTTGTCTCCCTGTTTGTTGGCTTGACAAGCCACTGCCCCGCCCCCCCCCCCCCCCACAAAAAAAAAAAAAAAAANCAGCAGTGCTGATTTTTTGGAAGGGCTGTGTGGAAGCCTAAAAAAAAAAAGTCTTTGGTCACACTGATACAGTAGCCATTGGGTTAACACAGGCTATGGGCATGTTTCTACCGAGAAATGGGATGAAACCAGTTGCTTCATGTAGGCTACCGACAGCTATTACACAGTAACAATGGCCTTTCCTTAAGGACCTGTGTTGGGTTAGGGTTTGGGATCAGTTCAAGCTTGGGGCCTCTCTGCACAGGAGAAGCTGCTGCCATTCTCGCCCCGTGAGCACAGCTGTGTCACTGCCTCCATCACCCATGTGCAACATGGTGCTGAAAGAGCTTTTTTTTCTCCTCTTGTAGTTACGCCACCTCCTCCATGACACAGGCAAAGCGAAGAGCTGCTCCCTCCCACCAGCGCAGCTCTACCTGCAGACCGGGAGGGTTGCTGGCAAAATGGTATTGGCTGGAGAACAAGATTTTTTCTACAATCCTGCCTAGAAAAGCCACGCTGTTGAAGTACTTGTGGTGTTGTCCTGGTCTGACGAGCACCGCACGTTGCTGCCGTTCCCCAGGCTGTTGTCTCTGCTTGCCCCTATCTTTGACCCACCACGATGTCCTTGTTAGAGAAAACTTCAGGCATTAAATCGGGCAGGAAGACACTGAGAGAGGTGGGCTCAGCAGGGAGCAGGTTGCTGGTGCTCTTCAGCAGTGGTCACCCACGGCTTCGGTTGCCCATGTGAGAACGAAGCTGTCTGGGGCCTGTTTGGGATGTGCAGCTGTCCCATGGGAGGCCAGGAGGAAGGTGCCTGGGGCAGCAATCCTAGTAGGGTGGGTAGTATCTAAAAATTTTCTCTTTTTTTCACTCCACACTGCTGAAACCTGCAGGGATGGGTGTAATAGACTTCCCACAGGAACTGCAGTGAGATACATACAACGGGGTGCTGCTGTGCAAAGCTATGAGGTTTGTTTGGTTTCCCTTTGTTTAAAAAAAAGCTTGAGAGCAAAACCCACGTATGCTTAGCCCTGTCTGGCATTTCTGTGGGGTGAACCTGCTTGTCCTCCCCGCTGGCCATGCCCCGCCGCCGAAAACACTCTGCTCCCCTCCAGCTGTGAGTATTTCCACGATGCAGCAGGACACAGGCAGCCGGAGGTTTCCCCCAGAGAGAGACCACACCGAGCCGCAGATGAAGGCAGGCCAGCTGAAACAGGCACGTTTACCCGCCTTGTCTCCCTGTTTTCATGTCAACACGTTGCCGGGGCTGGCGGAGTTAGGGCTGTGCTGGCCGGTCTGCGACAGCCACCTCCTGCCGCTGCGGGTGTGTGCGGCCCTGTCCTTCGGCTGGCACCTGAGGGGTGGCCGAAGGTGAGCCGTGCTCGGCTGGCAGCTGGGCTGGGTGCGTGACCCCAGCGGCCATTGCTCTTGTCCTTGGTAAACGTGAGTCGAGGCAGGAGAGATGCTGTAAAAATGCTCTGACTGCTCAGAGTTGCTTGCAATTAGCCTGTAGGATAATCTTCATCTCCGCCTCATTTCAGTGTCTAAGTCCTTTCGTGCTAGTTGTCTTTAATTTGTGTTTTTATCTGAGCGCTCTGTTGCATCAAAACTAAAACTCAGCTCTTTACTGGGGAAAGGCCTTCCACTTTCTTCCAGCTTCACCTCTCCCTCCTGAATTTCTCACCCGTGATTCCTGCTGAAGGTTGACCTGGCAGTTAATTTTGCAAAAATAATGAGTACAAAATCGTTCTGAGCAGCACAAAATGTTTGAGGGGAAATGAAAAGGCAAAACTGCTCTGCCATTGCATGAATGATTCAATTTGTAATGAAATGTCTTTTGAATTTCAACTATTACCTAAATGCTCTTTGTCAGCTTGCAGGTAAATCTGCCCATTTCTAAGGGATGCTGAAAATGTTTTGCGCAATTAACATAATGTATTTCTTTTCCTTTCCAAAATGTGTTCCCTCTGTGGTTCAGAAAGGGCCTGCCCCAAAGTCTCCTGAAGCAGTGAACCAGCTGCACTTGGCTTCAGTGATTTTTGGAGCGGATTGGAAATGAAGGCTTTGCTCAGTAACTTCAGACACAGTGGGAGCCCTATAAAATCATCTCCTGACACAGATTTGGATTTGTATCATTTCTTCTGCATAACACATCCATATTTCAGTGCTGTGACTTCCCAAAGAGCGATGAGACTCTCCAAAGCCTTCCCCCAGCTTGGTTTCTATGCATTGCACGAGCGCCTGTCTCCACGGGGGTGCCCTGGCACGCGAGGCACCGCTGCGGCACCAGCAGAGACGGGGGCTTCCTTTCCTTGGGCTCCCGTTTCCATGCAGTCCTCAAGGCAGGACTCCGTTTATGCTAAAATGAGGTACTTCCCCACCCCTCCCCTTGGAGACTCTTCCACAGTGTGTAGGGCTGCTGGTCAGCTTTTCCTGATGGTTATGAAGGAGGCAATACCTACTGTTTGGTATATTGTGTGCCATGGAGAGAGCTTCACGGCTAAAGTTCTCTGATGACCAAGAGACACATCACCACCAGGTGTGGCTCTCAGAAAGTTATTACCTTTATCACACACGTACACACTCACTCTGTCTATGTATATTTTTTTCTGTTTACTTAGGCAACATGTTTATATTTTTAATTCCAAATGAAAGCTGATTGCTGCTGCGATCCTGTTCCATCCCAGCAGTGACCAGCATGACAGTAATTGAGCCGTAGCACGGTATTTAACTCAGGGCAAAACACACAACCCATGAGAGCACTGCAGAGCAGGTACATCGTCTCTGGGCACATCAGTGATAAGAGGACAAATCCCTTTTTTCTGTATGACACTTGAGGTCTAGTTTAACTGCACCCCTACTCTTGTTGCAGCATACCTGAGGTGCTACTCTGCTTAGTTGCTGCAACAGGAGGGAGCTTTGGTGAAAGAGGGCTCACACATGAACATCTCATATAGCCACATAAAACCTTCTGCACGGTGGAGCCTTAGTGATTATGTGTGAGATAATGAGTGATTATGGCTGAGATACTGATCCCAGAACCACCTACAGCTTCATGAAACTTCCCCATGCTGCAGAAAGTGATGACAGCCCGGCTGGAGGGGTTGTGTGTTTGGGACCCCCCGAGCTCTGTGTGTTGGCACACTGAAGCTGATGATTAGTTGACAATTCCCAGTTGCTACTCACAAGGGCTCTGTGCAGCCTTCGAGGTCAGGGTCCTAAATGCCAAGGAGGATGCTGGGTGGTCTGTGCTATCGGTGAGACCACAGGAGTGGATCTGGCTCTTACACTTGCTTTGTAGGTAGCAAAATCTCCAAGTGCAGCTCTAGAATTAGTGTCTCTCGGGAGGGCAGGTCTGTCTGTCAGCAACCCACTGTCTTTGTATTGTGGGGTGAGCTCCCTCCCAGGTGGCCTTTATAAAGCTCAAAAAAGTTTAAGGGCCTTTATAAACCCCTCAAAATTACTTTAAAAAGCTCAAAAACTTAAGCCTGATGCCAATAATGTGTCCAGCAGGGAGGGAGCCGTTTTGTTTGGTATCTTCGTTGATGTGAAAAATAGCCAAGATAAAGCTACCTGTGAACAGGGAATTTGGGTTTTAAAACTAGGCAAACGGAGGAAGAAAATCAAAACCACAAAGGTTTTACTCTTTAAACGAAGGAAGGGGAGAGGAGATCTGCTTTCTATCGCACAGAGGAAAGCAGCTCTAGCATTTCAAATAACTCCACAACCGTGCCCTTTGTGTTTTCCAGTCCAGGCTGGGTTTGCTATTAGACAAATGTTGAGCCTGTGGCCCTGCTGTGACCCCACGCTGTGCCTCTGGAGACCCCAGCGAGGGAGCCCGAGACCTGCCGGCCGGGCGGCGCGGGGCTGCCTTCAGCTCACCCAGGCAGAGCTGCTGGTGCCGACAATGAGCCCACTGACGGGGCTCCTCCGAACGGCGCCTCATCAGCAGCCGTCATCATCTGATCTTTAATAAGAAGATTATTATAAAATAATGTTCTTACTTCCACATGCCAGAGGCATGAAATAGGATATGCTTTCTGCTTCTCTCCTCTGCCTGGGAAGCGGGGGGAGGGAAGGGCAAGAGAGATGGCTTTATCCCTGCGCTCTGTGTTGGCTCGCTCCTCAGCTAATGGGATGGAGTGGCCGGCACAGCGTGGCTTGCTTTGGTGATGAAGTGTGTGTTGGGGTCCCTTTCTGCTCTCCACACCCTGATAGCTTGTAGGGGAGTAACTGAGTGTAGCTGTGGGGCTGAATAAGAGCAGCATAGGTACAAAACAGAAGCAAATCCTGGTATCATCAAATGAACAGAACAGCTTTGCTGGGGGGAAGATACGCTGCGGGTTCAGAGGTGGGGGGAGTAGCCTGAGAAGATGGTTTATTCTGTTGTGTCAATATACCTTGGTGGAGAACTGAATGATGACTCCTGTTATTTAGCGTTATAGCACGGGCTGCAAGGCAATGCCCTTCCTTTCCCACACCAGCTTCTTCTCAGTCCTGCGTGGCGGACGTGCTGCATTTGCACGTGACGAGTGGCGGACAGCAATGACTTCACTTCTGCCTTACCGGGAGAAGTTCCCATTTGCCAACAGAAAGTGCTGAATTTCATCAGCCTTTGCTCTCTTCCCTTGGTAGCACCGATGGAGAAAGCAGAGCTGGACGGTGGTGGTGGCTGGTGAGGGAGGAGCGCGGTGTGGTCAAAGCGGGTGGGAGGCCAGGGAGTCGGGAGGCCAGGGAGCCCCGGTGGCCAGCTCAGCTGAGCAAAACAAGTTTTAGGCCCACCCACTAGAATTGCCTTATAATATTTAATACCTCCTTTTTGGGTTGCACTGCTTGAGGCAGCAGGGTTTTGGAAAGCGGTGGGAGACCTCTGACACTAGCTGAGCTAGCGAAGCGGGGCCACTCTTTGTTGCTTTTGAATAGAAAAACCTCCGTGCTGGGAAACTCTCTGCTGTTACTCACCTTTCAGCATTGTTCCCTTGGACAAGCTATACCCTTCGGCTTGTCAGGTCAGGGCTTTTTGGGTCAGGTAACTCTGAAAAAACAGGTCTGAGAAAGCATTTCTTTTACAATTTACATATAGCCATGCATTTTTATTACCTCTTCTTTTGAGATAAAACTTCTTGCCGATGCTAGATTTAATAGTGACCCAGCCAGCCTTATTTACCAGGATGAAAACTCTGCCTCTTCTGACCTCAGTGGGAGCTAAGCCATTGGTTTTAGGAGGGGCTGAATTTCTTTCTGGAGCCCTTGCCTTAACAGCTGAAGTGGGAGAAAGTCTATAAAGCCACTTTTTCCCGCAGCATTTGTTATTTCAAGGGGTGAGAACCAAGTTCCCATGTCTCTGCATTGCCCCAGGCTAGCGCAGCTCTCCTGACTGAGCCCCTGCCCTCCCAGCCCTCTCTGCTGTGTAGCTCTGCCCGTCCCCGGGCTGCAGTAAAATCATTAATCTCCCATTGTTTCCCTGTCCTTTCCCCAGCTGCCTTCCGTGAGGAAAAACCAGTGAGAAACAACGCAGAAGTTTTCCACCTCCCTGACGACCGATCCTCCATCCAGGGCTTGCAAATGAGTTTTTATGGGTTTATAGCTCTCTGGGTACAGCACGTTTCAAAGGCTCTTGCTCGTTTTTGGGTGGCCGGGGCGGTGTGAGCCGGCATGCCCCATCTGTTATTAGTCTCAACAAGCCACACGCTGCCTCAACACAGCACCTGCTTGTCACAGTCCTGATGTGGAGGTTGTGACCGAGCCAGAAAGTGCTGGGTCCAGACCACCCGGGGGTTGTTTCGGGACGGAAAAGGTTTCCCTTCTCTGGTCCAGACCAGTTCTGACCTTAAAAAAAAAAAAGGTTTGCTGTGCCCTGCGTGAGACAGGACAGATCACTGGGGCGCTTCACTCGCCGCCCTCCTTGCCCAGCACGGTGCTTGCAGCCATGCCAAAACACAACCCTGCTGTCGTCGCCTGACAGGACTGCTGTGGCCAAGCGAGGGGAGAGCTCACCTCTTCCCCGGGGAGAGGGCCTGCCGGAAAGGAGCGCGGTGGCTGAGAGGTAAACCCGAGCAACACCTTCGCCGAAGCGATTTACAGCACTGGGATTTACCCTGCCCAAAACCTGGTGCGTTTTAATGCAGTGCAATACTGCTGGAAAATAGCGACCAGGGATAGCGTGCACGGTGTCTCAGTTAACTGTTCTTTTGCCAAAGGAAAAATTTGGGGGGGTGTTGATAGAGGCATGGCTGGCAACAGGTGGCTTTGGGCAAGCCTCCTGTAGCTGCAGGAATGGGTGAAGGGTGAATGCTCTGCCTTCCTCGGAATGGGGCTGGGAAGGGTCTCCTGGTTGGAAAGGGGTTTCCTCTTTCTGTTTTTCATTTTTCTCTCATTCCAAATCAAGGTGAAAGTGAGCCTTTGGGGTTTTTCACTGACTGATTACCGAGGAAAAGAACCCTGGGTTTGGATGGTTTGAAGCAGTTTAACTAAGTTATTTCCAAATATTTCATTTGAGTTTGGTTCTTTTAATTCTAAGGTTTTAACATTTTTTTAATGGAAGTTAAATGCAGGTTTAGAAATACAAACCGCTTTAAATTGTAGTCTCTTCACACTTGTCAGTCTAAGGAAGTTAAGATGAGACATTTTGATGATCTTTTAAACTTTTTGAAAATCTTTTAAACTTTTTGAAAATCAGAGCTAGGGAATTTTTTTACTTTCTTGCATGAGTATTGGGGGTCTCTTGCAGCTTTTGAGTCTTCTTCCTGTGAAAAACATAGTTTGCTGAAAAATGTCCAACCAACTTTAAAGATTATATCCTTACTAAACCCACTGGAGCTGGCACATGATATATTTTATTTTAGCAAGCTACTAGTTGTCATATATTGTATTTTCAACTTCTTAAATCATTTATTTAATGGGTACAGAGAGTAAGACAAGGAAAACTCACAGGACAATTGAGCAAATACAGACCTGTGACTACAGTGCTCCTATTAAACAAGGCTTTAATATCTTGCAAAGTGTTTCTCTCACATTTAAGATAAATCTTTCATACGTTATAAAGAAAATTATTAGAATCCACATTAAAAAAAGTGTTGCAAGAGAAGGCTCATGGAGAGAAGGGGGGGGTAAGGATAATTGACTTCCCATTCCTGTCAACAAGTAGAAGTGAGGATATAAAGGGATTTTGTTTTGCTATTTATAAAATGTAGGCTTGCTACAAAATTAAATGCATGTAAGAAGTGTATCTACTTGCATGGCTTTCTCTGGGTAATAATAATCACTGTGTTTGTGCATGCAAATCAGTTAATTTTGGCAATTTGTATGTTCAGGTTACTCAAAGTAAATAATAAGAAGCTTATAGACAAAAGGAATGTTTGTGAAATGCATGATATTTCATGTATCTCATTTTGAAAACAGTCGTTTATGGGGAGAAAATGCTTTTTAAATCTTAAAGTTTGTTTTAATTTAAATAAAACAGTCCTCTTCTCCCCAACCCCATATAATATGCTCCAGATGTGTTTGCAATGTTGTGTTCACACTACCAATGAAAGTGATAAAAACCAGTCAGGCCTCTTTCACCCATCTAATTGCAAGGTGAAATTAATGATTTTTCTTCTGTCTTGTGGAAGAAAAAGATAAATTGAGTCCTTCACAGGTTCAGCATCCAAAACCCAAATCAAGGGCCTGAGTGCAGTGACCTGAAGCATCTTTGGCCCAGCAGAGGACAGCGCAGGGTATTTGCTCATCACCTGTCCTAGGGGCTCAGTGTCTCCCCTTTTTCCCTGTGTCACACACATACCTTAGCATCCATCACTGTGCTGGTGGGATACAACCTCATGTGGGTCCAAGGAGACTTTTAGGGGGTGAAGAAACCCTTTTGAAGGACATGATGGGCGGCATTGGGTTAGCTTCCAGCACCTTGATTCAGTGATCCCAATGTTTCCACAGTGCTCAGCACCTTTGGCACCTCCCTGGGTGAGGAAGACTGTGCCGCTGCCAGCAAGGCCCCCACGGACACCCAGGTCGGAGGAGGGCAGGAGAAATGGCCTCAGTCTTCCGGAGTGAAGAGATGAGCCTGATGCAGCTCTTTCTGCAGGTGGAGGCTGCCTACTGCTGCGTGGCCGAGCTCGGGGAGCTGGGTCTGGTCCAGTTCAGAGATGTGAGTAGTGCCCAGCCAGCACACTGAGCTATGGGAGATGCGTCCCGGGGTGTGCTTGTCCTTCCCTCAAAGCACTTGGGGAAGGTGCACCTGCAGGGTGGTCAAAAAGCCCATGGAGAGAGCGGGACTTCCCCAAAGCTGATCCGAAAGCCAATCACCATGCTGAGACTCGACCTGTTGCTGGGTCCCCGTCCAGTGCTCTGCACACTCTATGCACAACCTTAGGACGATTCCCTCCACCACCAGAAAACAGGGGGTCTCTCCATGAGAGTCCATCTATGACTCCTGCTGTCACAGCAAGGCTGGGTGGAAATGAGCCTGGTAAGGCCACGACATCCTTGGCCCTAAGGAAACCTGCGGTACTGCCCTGCCTCTAGGAGTCTGTAAGATGCAGCGGTGTTGGCCGTCTGCACCGAAGGCGTTCATTCTGTGCTGATGTTAAAAATGCGCGTGGCAGTGTGCAGCCTCCAGCCCCAGGCTTGTTTTCCCTCCTGTTTTTAGCTGAATGTGAATGTGAACAGCTTCCAGAGAAAGTTTGTGAATGAAGTGAGAAGGTGTGAATCCTTGGAGAGGATCCTGCGTAAGTAAATGCTTGTCAAATGCAATCGGCTTTCCGCCAACTGCTGGTGTGGGATTTATTTCTTTGTTAAGTGCTCTCACACTGTGGAGCAGAATTAGTGGCAAAATGGTGATGTTTTCATCTGAGCTCCTGGAAATGTTTTGCATGCGTCAGCTAATTACCGCTTCACCCCATATGGGCAATAAATTGTTGCCCCTGTTTTGAAAACTGAGCTGAAAGGAGGTTAATTAGCTTATATAAAATCACAAGATAAATCTGGGGCTGGGCAGGAGGCTAATCCAGATAACCAGACTCTTACACCAGTGTGCCAGCCGTTGGCGTACACCTCCTGTGGCCAAGTGCTTCAGCCTGGGGACAAGTCCTTAAAACCTGAGCAACAGAGCTCGTGGTGTCTGCTCTCCTACGGGCGTGTGTCCTGTGAGCTCTGTGCTCCCCCCTGCCACAACACCGGTGCCCACCATAGCCACTGTGGAAAGGACAGTGCTAGAGCAGAGGAGCAAAGCCTGAGCTTGCTGTGTGCCTTATTCACTGCCCCAAGCAACGGGGTGTCGTGCCTGCTACTTGTGCCAGGGCTGAGGGCTGTCCAGGGCAAGGGGGTGGGAGCGGCCACTGCAACTTCAGAAGAAACAGCATCCTCGCTGAGAAAGGAGGCTGCTGGGTGTCCAACTCTTGATGGTTGTGTATATGCACTGCGATGATGGCCCTTGTATATCACTGCCCCTTGTCACACCTCCATGTGATGCCTCAGTCCTGACAGGGGGTTTAGCAGCAGCTGGTGACCAGGATGATGCAGCAGGGACGACTCTGTATTGAGATCTCTGTGTCCTTTCCTTGCAGGTTTTCTGGAAAATGAGATGGAAGACAATGCTGCAATAGTCAAACTAGAGAAGTACCCAGAGACACCCCTGCCTCGGGAAATGATTGATATGGAGGTACAGAACTTGGAGCGGGCCAAGGAGAGAGAGAAGGGGATGTGCACCGGGCTGTCTGTGTAATGTGCTCGATACAGCCCTCCCCTGCAAAGAAGGACCCGGTAGCTGAGGCTGGCACAGCTCTCCCTGCCTGTGGTGGTTCTCCCCGAGTCGCTGTCTCAGCAGTTCGGTTAACTGCATGTTCCTCAAGGAGCCCAGTCTTTTTACCATCCCTTGTGGAACATGCCTCTGGTCCCACATATTAATGGAAGGGTACCACTATCACAGAATGCCCCCATCATCCTGTAGGAGAGAATAAGAAGGTTTTTGGTGATTAACCAGGAGAGCTGATATTAGAACCGGCTTCACTGCATAAAAACCCCAGGGCTGTCTGTCCTGGTGGGAGTATGGTTGTGATATAGTAATATCGGGGCATGACACAAATATTTCGGCCTTGCTTTTGGATGTGCAAGGGATGCTTTATTCTAGCCCACCTGGAAGCTAAGTTTACCAGTGGGGGAGTTTTTAAATGCTGTGCATGTAGGTGACTAGGATGAAAAATCATGCTTTTCAAGGGCTTCAACTTCACGAGCAAGGTGGTTGCCTGGTGTGTTCCTGGACCCACACCCTCACCTAGTTTTTGGCCTATAGCTAATGAACCTAATGGCCTTGTTGTAGGCTGCTTTTGTAGTCAGTAGACTGACAGCCAGTCCACCTGGGGTCTGAGATGTTCTGTAGGGAACCACAGAGGTGCCAGAACAGGCTGAGACACCTACACCCAGGCACCCACTTACCTGACTGAGCTTTGGTCAGGTGAGTCAGAACTCTAATGCCAGAAGAGGACAAAGCACCCAGGAGGGAATGGGAAAATGAGGCATTGGTATTGACTAATATCTTCCTACAAACTCAGTGTTTATTGAAGTGCTCATTGAGTATTTCTGTATTCCCCCTTGAAAAAAACCAACCGTCCATTGTTTGAGATTCAGTATCAGCTTAGTAAAGGGCCATTGGTCTGCTTCAGAGTTTTTCTGGATGTGCTTGGACCCCAAACAGACAGTGCTGGAGAAACTTGAAGCCGAGCTGCTGGAAGCCAACCAGAACCAGCAAACACTGAAGCAGAACTTCCTCGAGCTAACAGAGCTCAAACATCTGCTGAAGAAAACCCAAGACTTCTTTGAGGTGAGAGACCTCTCTGCTCTTCCAAAAGACATGTGGAAGGTTCCTAGAAATACTGGCCTTTTCATTTGGTGTGTGTTGCTGTTATTGATTTTTGATCAAAACCCGGCGGTCTTTACCACAAGCCAGTAAGATATGTTTGCAAAAGCACCTCAGTCACTTTGGAGCCTGCATTGCTCCATGAGTCAGTGGGTCTCAAGAACTTGGTTCCCAGATCTCTTTAAAAACAGCATTTATGCTTTTCAGTTGCTAAGAGATAGTTTACCTCCCCCCCCCACCTCTTTTTGGTCTAAATCTCTGTGGAAAGCTACCTTTGGGGGAAAAGATGTCAGGAGAAAAATGTGAAAATAGTTTTCAAACTGGCAATGCTGAATAGTTTTTAAAACTAATGTTTTCCAGGCAGAAACCAATCTGCCAGATGATTTCTTCAGTGAAGACACATCTGGACTGCTGGAGCTGAGAAGCACTCCCGCCGCTGCAGCTGCCAAGCTGGGGTGTGTATTGGTGGTGGCCCCCAGCTTGGCCAGGCTTCCCACCTGCACTGCATTGCTGTGACACTGGTACACTTCCTTCAGCTTCTAAGCAGAGGTTGCTCACCAACCTCTTCAGCATAGCTGTTTAATGAAGATGAAAGAGTGGCTGTCCTCTGAAGTCATTATCAAAACTATGGTCAGGTTATGGTTCAGTGGGACAAATGGACTTTTACTTCCAGGCCACCAATTTCAGTGACCACTTAGTAGATATTGGCTGAAAATTGTTATCTTACGGCATCTCACCTGTGGCTTCTGGACTCAGGCATCTGGGTCAGGGATGGATGTCTAACCACAGCAAAAAGCCCTGGGATTGCTTGCACTGGGCTTTGTCTGCAATAGAAAATGGCACTGAGGGTGAGAGTTAGGGGAGCAGGAACACCACAGTGCGTATTGCTGACTGTAATTTGGTGGACAGCATAGACTCGAACAGCTTTCCCTTCTGTTTACATCAGCTAGGTGTGGTGAAACTCACTGATGGTGTTCTTCCAGGCTGGTGTTTTTAGCTGCTCATGCTGGTATTTCTGAAGTCCCGTTCAACTCTTCTATGAGCAAAGCATATGCCTGCAGAGGTGTATACCAGCATGTCATGCTGCACTTCAAAGTTGCAGTTTGGTGCTTTCTGGGAAAAGGAAAACAGAAGGGAGTAAAGATAAAGCACCACTTCAAAATTGCTGCCTCCTACCTCTGCCATTCAGGCACTCTCTGTTCATGTGACTTTAAGCATCTCTTCATTCCTCCATTTCTAGTCAGAATTGTCTCTTCTCCTTTTTCTGTTGATCTGGGGAGGACTCACAATGTTTTAAAGAAAAAACAACAAGATAAAGTCAGTAGATTGAGATAAAAGTCAGGCTTGAGCAAGGAGGTCTTTCCTAGAATTGCCTACAGCAGCAGCAGAGCCTTGGCTGTCACGGACTAGAAAACAAGAGATTGTAAAATCATGTGTGTTACAGGTCCTAAAAAGACTTAGAATGGGCTTGTAATTTATTTACCTTTTAACTCTGCTCAGATTCACAGCAGGGATAATAAAGAGGGAAAGGATGATACCCTTTGAGCGTTTACTGTGGCGAGCCTGCAGGGGAAACATCTACCTGAGGTACACCGAAATGGACACCCCCCTGGAGGACCCTGTGACGGTAGGTACCAACCTGGTTTTGCTTCACGCTGCTCCTTGTGCATGCCTGTGACCTGCAGAAACCAAAGTGGTGCCCTGGCCATGCTGCAGCACCGTCTGCCTCACCAGAGCTGGGTGTCTGAAGGCAGCCTGTAGAAGAAAGGTGGGAAAGTCTGAGGATGCGAGAAGTTTTTTTGACATTGCTTTCCCTTTTTGCCATTATCGAGGTGGCTTCTTTGTCCTCCCTGGTTAAGGTGCAAGTGAGTCCTAGCAGAGTGGCTGTGTTACAGGGACCACTGGGGAGGTGGGCTGTGGCTGTCCTCACCTGGGGCTGGCCATGGAGGGTTGATTCCCCTTGGGGTATCTGGGGTGACCCCTGTGCCCCAGCAAACTTCCTGTCCCCTACCTCTCCGCTCCACATTGCTCCTTCCCCTGTAACCCAGAGCTGCCACCCGTGCCTGGTCCCTGAAGCAGCATCTAGAGAAAACATTGCTGCTGGAAAACTGGGGCTGGTGGAAAAGAACAACCCAGCTGAAGAGGCTGCTGAAAAAAAAACCACTACCTTTTTTGCACTGGACTTTTTCCTCTGGGTGCTTTAAAGTCTGCTTGAATTGCGTTGCAGAGAGAAGAGGTGAAGAAGAACGTGTTCATTATCTTCTATCAAGGAGAGCAGCTTAAACAAAAAATCAAGAAGATTTGTGATGGGTAAGGCAGGCTGGTGGGCAAGCCACAGTGACTCCCACAGAGGTGTTTGCCTGTCAGCCTGGGCTGGCTGAATTTGGAGCCGGAGATTAAATCTCTGTGCCCTGGCTGTCAGCTCTGCCACCGAGCTCCCTTCCGCTCCTAATCATGAAAGATATCCGTCACCTTGGCACTTGGATATTGTGGTCCTAAATTTTCCAAAGTGACTTAAAGAACTTGGGAGCTTCAGCTGCTAGGATTTTAACTTGGGACATCTTAAAGGGGACTCGTTTTTAAGAAATACTCAGCATTTCCCCTGAAAACCAGGGGCCCAAACTTGGGCACTCAGAACACGGTAATCCCAAAATTGCTCTCAAGCCTTCCTGCATTTCAGTGTAAAAAGATGATGCCGTAGTTTATTCAACCCTTTCCCAAGGCCTTTGGGCAATATCTGTGTAATCAGAGACAGAGCCCAGAAGAGAAATGAAAGCTTCATACAGCCTGGCTTGTTTCCACCCTGTTAAGCATCTTGGAAAGATAATTCAGGTTGAATATTTTGTTACTCTTTCATAACACTGATGACCGATGGGCTTTGTTGCAGTGTAAATCAGATTTGACGAGGGGATCTGTTTGCTGTCACCAAATCCATTTCAGGTATAGCCCCTCGGCCAAGTGGGGCCAGCCAAGCGTCTGCAGGCTGCAGAAGGTCGCAGGGAAGGGGGTGAGCGATTGCTCTTGCCCGACATGTGCACTCAGGGCAGGTCTTTCCTTACATCCTGCCTTTAATCAGAATAAAAGCAGGAAGGTCAGTTCATCCAGCTGGGAGAAATGACTTCATTCCCATGAAGCGATAGACCCCTGGGGACTATTAGCAATTCCTGCACCAGAAATGGGGCCCTCCAAGACGCCTTCTATAGGGAGTGGAGGGCAATGTTCATCCTGAGAGCAATTCAGCCTTCCTGAGGTGGGCATCTCTCTCTATAACGCGGCCAAGGGGGCATGGAAAGCTGGGGGAAGACTCCCAGGGTCAGCCACTCATTTCTGATCCTGAACTTCAGACATGGAGGGAGTTTTGCCATTGTCACTGTGCAGGATGAGTCCCGCTGCTGCCGGTGGTCTTTGAGCTTTCGGCGAGTCTCGTTCTCTTTCTGGATTACAATTTCCTGTTTATGTCGAATTTCTTTGCCTGCTTTTTAGATGCTGTTCAGTACCCTTCTCCCTTGCTGCACTCATGGGCAGTTACTGGTGGTTAATGCTTCCCATCGCATTTGCCCCTGTGCCAATGGCCTTGCAAGTTGCCAGGCCGTACATTTAGAGTTGGCTGGGGATGCCCACAGAGTGCTGCAGGCGCTTCATTTTGGAGGAATTTCTTTTTCCCCTGCAGCATTTTAAATTCTCTGCAATCAAAAGCCCAATACCTTTTTTTCCAGGGTGGGAATAAAATAACAGGCAATGTGATGCCTGTCAGCATTTTCATTATTGATTGAACCCAGAATCTTCCAAACCGGAGGCACGACCTTCTGCAGCGGGGTACAGCCAGGAGCGTGGGGCCAGGCAGCACTGGAAGTGTAAGCGGATCCCTGCAGGGTGGGCCATGATGTGCAAAGTTGTTATAAGATGGTGGCATGTATGTGGTGGTAGGTTTATGGAAAGGAACTTAGAATGGTTTTTCTCAGCCTCTTGTAACTGAAGGAAAACATACCTACCTAAGACAAATTCACAGGATGTCTTTTGTGGTGCTAGCGCACTGGGTTTTGTGTGTTGCCAGCTAATCAGGCTGCACTTGAATTTGTCCTTTATGTCTTTTCTTCCTCCCTTTCAAATTTTTTGCTTGATAATATGCACGTATATTTGGATGTTTTGCTGAGTGGCAGTTTTTTAAATATATTAATCCCATGACTCTCCTTTTGTGCTCTGTGGGCCATCAGCCATCCCTGGTACACAGGTCAAGCCATTTTGGTCTGGTCCATCTTTAAGGCAGGGTTAACTATACCTAAAGCAGATGGCAGTGTCATTCCAGCCCAGCAGGACATTTCTGCTTAGCACTAAGTCATCATTCATGACAAGTAAATATCCTGCAAAAATTGTGGGACTGGTATAAGCCAGTCTCCTGCAAGGCAGGCTGAGATTTGTTTGCAGAGCAGTGTGCCTCAGGTTACGCTTGTAGTCCCTGCTTGACTCTAATTGGTAACATTAGTCTGCCAATTTCATGAGCATTAAGTCCATGCACAAATTTATTAGTGAAAGGTGTAGAGGGAGCAGGGAGGAGGAAAATGTAAGAATTTTTCTTTTCCTCCTTTTCTTGCGGCTGCCTCAGTGCTAATGTGAATACTAAACTGGGTTTATCAATGTAAGGATTCCCTGCTGAATTCTCCTGGAGCTTTCAGAGATGTCTGTGCCATTAGGGCAAAGCTGATACTCAGTATGCAAAATGGCTGTTAAAAGATCAAAGCAACACTGCTGCAATAACGTTATTGGAAACGGGGGAACTGTACAGCATGGAGGAATAAGCTTTCAAGTTTGATTAAAAATCCTTATTAAAGATGAACTAAGAGCTGTGAAGAATAAGAAGATGGAAATAATTAGGTAGCGTGAATAACCTTTGGAAACAAATACCAGGTGTTGAGAGAGGAGAGATTCAATTCTGGAAAGGGAAGTTTAGCTGAAGAGCGCGTGCTGTCATTACACACAGCTCTGGGCTGATCTCTAGGAAACTGCTGCGTGTTTTGTTCAATTTGCAACTGTCCTCACTTGTGTGTGTGCTGGAACTGATTTTGGAGAGCAGGTGGTGATGTATTCTGCGCTCAGACAAAGCCAGAACGTGATGCTTATCTGTATGTAGAGCATGCATGTTTTTCTCTCTTAAACAGGGATAGATCCCTATGACCCTGTTACATCTTCTTTTAATTCATCTCACGTGCAGAAAGGCATCCCTTCAGCAACCCTAACTCAGCGTTACTCCACTGCAGGATGGTGGAAGTGTGTTGCCTTAGGAGGGCAGAAGATTTCTGCTCTGTAAAGAGGAGTGATCTCTTCTGCAGACCTGTTGGGGCAATATTGAAGGATGACATTTAGCCAGCCCTGCCCTTGAGGTGGCAGGGCTGGCACAAGCAGTTGACATCACTGAACAAATGCGTAGGGAAAAATGGAGGGATCTCTGCTATTTTAGTTACTGCAGCACCTCAGCTCAGTTAAAGCTTGTAGGCACAGAGCCTTGCAGCAGTGCACCTTGTGATCTGCGAGGTCCCAGTGGGAACTCTTTATACCTGCTCTTTGTGCATGAAGTATACTCTGGGACTTGTTTTGCAGGCAGGACAGGTAGCTGTACACTTTTCAGAGAGACATGCAACTTATTTATTTCTAATTTGCTGTATTGTGTTCATATAGTGGCTTTACAACACCGCAGTGGAGAAGGTCATGTTGCATACTATAGGTGAAGCAGTATACACCACCTGCATGGAGATAAGAGCTTCACTCACATATTAGAAGCCCACGTTAGTCCTTATTATACCACATTAAACAAAACAGCTGAATCTCCCAAATACAGCCCTGGGAGTGAGCTTAGAAAAGCATTTATACTGGCCTGGCCACACGTAAGCTGACATAACAGATACCACTCTCTGGTGTTTAAAAAACTTCACCCATCCTTCCCTTGCTCCCAAGCTGTCTGGCAAACAGATGGACCAGAAGCCAAAAGCCGGCTGTATGGTCATTCTCCTTTTGTTTTATCCTGGAAATAGAGTCGTTTGTTTTTGTTTTTTTTTTACAGGGTTATTTACTTACACAGCCTGCACGCACGAAGGGTGTTTGCTTGCTGTGCAGCAGTAGCTCAGCTGATGCCTTCCCCCAGTGACTGCGATAGGGTAGTGCAGGGACAGGGACTGGGATTTTTCCAGCCTCAGTGCAAGAGGGACATCTGTTGGCTACCGTGTTAAGGGGGCTGCCTTCGCCAGGGTGGGTTTTTTGTGGCTCTTCGCAGTTCAAGCAGCTTCCCCAGAAGTTCGCAGGGCATCCGTACTGTGGGCATAAGGGAGGTGCCTGTGTATTAGTGCTGACCGCTGTATAATATCATGTACCTTGTAGCACCTGAGACAGGGAGTGGGTTTTTTTCAGCTAGAACAGGGGAAGGGATCGTTTTTCTCATGAAGAGATAAATATACCTTTTTGGACCTTTTTGGGGGAGCAGGGACAGCTTTGTAGTATGTAAGAAGTGTATACTACCGGGTGAGGAATAAAGTCCGGTTTCCTCACCTTTGAGCTGAGAAGAGTCCAGAGGAAGAAAAAGTCAGTCAAATAAATGGTGTTTCTCACTTTTCTCTTACTGAGACTAGATTTCGTGCCACAGTCTATCCCTGTCCAGAGTCTGCCACCGAGCGCCGAGAAATGCTTGATGGAGTCAACACAAGGATCGAGGATTTAAACACAGTAAGTGCTTTACTGGGGTCTGAACCCTGCAAGTGGTACCTGCCCAGACATTTGTCCTATCTGAAACCCTATGGCCATGGCCAGATCCCAGGCTTGTTTTGGGAGCTGGCTGTGCAGAGCTGGCCTGGGGCTGGGGATGAAGCCACCAGCCCAGGAGCGGTCCCCCCACCTGCAGAGGCCAGTGCCTGTGCTCTGCTCTGCCCATTCACAACCCCCAGGAGATGCTGGGGGACAGCCTCCCATGTGAGGGGCTGAAAAACTACTTGCTGCTGTTGGCTGTGCAGAGGTCAGAGGTTTAGACCTTATGATATGGGGCTACAGGGTGGGATCTGAGACTATCAGCAGGCTACAGGTATTGTAACCAAATTGCACATTGTCTGAAATGGTTTTACCTGGCTCTTACAGCATGGTTTCCCTCAGCAGCTGGCAAAGTTGCTCGGTCACAAGTGTGGTACAACTACACTAGTCTCAGAGAGGACTCTAAAGATTTATTTTATATCTAAATTAGGTTTTCTTTACCGAGGAAATCTTGGGGCGCTTGTCACACTAGCAATGGAAAGCCAAGACTGCTGTTATAGAAGTACAACCTCTTTACTCCAACATATAACACAGGGCTGCAAATTACAAGTTTGGTTGCTATGGGTGCTCAGTAGCTTGTATACCCATATACTGTATCAGGACTTCACGCCTTTTGGAGGGACTCCTGTCTGTGACCTTTGTATTGCCACATGTGACAGTCAGTGGGTCCCGAGGCAGGAGGGCATGGACAACCTGTTTGCCTGAGGTGGCCCATCTGGCAGTTGACATCTGGCTGTCACCCCCTCTGTGGATGCCTGTGACTGCCAAGCCTGCACACAAGACTGCTTCCAAACTGACTTTCACTCCTGAGCATGGTGGGCAGCTAGGCTTCTTCAGTGCTTGTAGACCACACAGGTTATCTTCCTAACACGTTATCTCCGTTGCTTATTTATGCAGCAGCACTGTGGTGGGCACGTGATGCGTGGAAGTCCCACCAGGGCTGCTGTAGCTCTAGCAGGGCAGGCACGCTTGTGGATGTGATGTGCCTCAAAATTGTGGCACAGAGCTGCCTACAGGAGATGGCAGGGTGGGAGCTCACGGTGAGATGTGACCAGTCTGTAAGCAACTGGGTAAGGAGCCAATCCCACAGCTCAGTAACTCCTGATGGTCTCCTCTACACTTACAGAGGCTCAGGGCCATGCAGGGAGAGTCCTTATTGAACAGCATTGTGCACCTGGTGTCAAGTGCTCCTGTGTCCAGAGCCGCACATGCTGCCCTCCAGGATACCCCATACATTCACATGAATCTCTGCCTTTCCACAACCCTCTTCCACCTGCCTTCCCCAAATAAGTGCTGAGTAGACCATGCCACCCATGCCTTCCTGTCTCGAGTGCTGCCTGTGCTGTGCTTACAGGTGATAACCCAAACAGAGTCCCACCGCCAGCGACTGCTGCATGAGGCAGCAGCCAACCTGTGGTCCTGGGGGATCAAGGTGAAGAAAATCAAAGCCATCTACCACATCCTGAATTGCTGTAACATTGACGTCACCCAGCAGTGCGTCATCGCAGAGATCTGGTTCCCAGTGGCTGATGCTGGCCGAATAAAAAGAGCTCTCCATCACGGAATGGTAAGAGACCAACATTTTGGGTCCCTGAAGCTGTCACCCAAAATGCATTGTTTATACATTGACCATATGTTCAGACTTCTGTTTGTTACTGTAATGCTGGGCTTCCTTTTCTGTTTTAATTAAAGCTGAAGTTGTCTCATGATCGCTTGGCCTCGGGGAATTTAAGGTCAGCATTAAATCTTAGCAGGTTTGTGATCGACCCACAAGAGTCAGCAGTGCTGGCAGCTTTCCCTGAACAAATCAATAGCACAGAAAATGGAAAAATCTGGATATTAGAAAAAGGGTTGAGATATAACGCTCTTGAGCCCAGCTTTCATGTTGCTGCCTGTGCATGTTTGGACGCAGACCTTGGTGCTGTGGGACCAATTCCTCCCTGCTAGCCACCCTGACTGTGTCTTTCCTTGTCACTGGGTTTGCAGGAGCGCAGTGGCTCTACTATCACCCCTATCCTGACAGCCATACACACCAGGATGGCACCACCCACCTTCAACAGGACCAACAAATTCACAGCTGGATTTCAGAACATTGTGGATGCATATGGTGTGGGCAACTACAGGGAGATGAACCCAGGTGAGAAACAGAGACCTGCACCTGGCTTGCTAGAAGGCTTGAAGCCTTTGAGCTCCATTACTATCCTAAAACATGCACTCAGTGCTGTTTGAGAAATGTGAATCATATTTTATGCTGGTAAAAATTTGTTATGCTGGTAAATTGGTTATTATGCTGGTAAAAATTGCACTGTTTGGTGCATAGGCATGGATTTTCTCAATCAGAGAATTTGGTCATCAGTCTTCAATGATTGATTGTGGCAGGAATAATGAACTATACAAATACAGGATGGGGAACAAGTGGTGAGGTAGCAGCACTGAAGAAAAGACCTAAGCTCACAAGGCAAATGTAAGTTGAGCTTATGATGCTGAGGCAAAAAAAAGCCAAAAGGACCTGAGAAGTGTGAAGCACTCATCTCAAGGAGAGCACTGAGAATGAACAGAAACCTGGAGTCTTTCTGGTGGTAAAGCTAGTTCTGCACTAGATCTGATTGCCTAGTGAGTAGGGGAGGTATCACGGAGGCCTTTAAGGGTGGCAGCTGTAAGGAATGGTCTGCTTCTCTGCTGAGGTCTTTTTGTTTAGGAAGAGCTGAGCTTCTTGTCCTTTCCTTCCTGCAGCTCCATACACTATCATTACCTTCCCCTTCTTGTTTGCGGTGATGTTTGGGGATTGTGGCCATGGCGCTGTCATGCTGGGCTTTGCACTCTGGATGGTCATTAATGAGAAGAGCCTTCTTGCCCAGAAAAGCACTAATGAGGTGAGTACCAGGGAGCTGGTGCACCCTATCAGCATAGGAAAAGGCTCATCATCCCCATTTGATAAAGGGGGCATCCAGCCTCCCAAAGGCTGAGTGGAGATCCTTCGGAGATGCTTGTGAGGCAGAGATTTGGCAAGTCATTCTGCCTACTTCTACACAGAGACCTGGATGGGCCCAAGGGACCTGGAGTTTCCTATGAATAATTGTATATACATAGATTAGTACAATCATGTCTCCTGTACGCCGAGGCCCACCATTTGATGGGACTGCAGGTACTTTTGTCACTGGCACTGCCTTCTCCCCCTGCAGATCTGGAACACCTTTTTCAGTGGGCGCTACCTGATCCTGCTCATGGGCATATTCTCCATGTACACTGGCTTCATCTACAATGACTGCTTCTCCAAATCGTTCAACATCTTTGGCTCTTCCTGGCATATCATCCCCATGTTTAAAAATAGCACTTGGAAGTAAGTGGCTAGATGTGGGAAACAAGTGAAAACACAACAAATGGAGCACGTAGGCTTTGAAAGAAAGACACAGTGACTGCCTGTGTGGGGAAGGGAAGAACTCCCTGCTGTGGATGCAGTCATGAATGAATCAGAGGTTTTGTCTGACACACACAGACGAACTCGCTATTGAAATGGAAATGTAGAGTCCCCGAGAACACGCCTGTTTGTTCAGGCACTGATGTGCATAAAAATCTGCAGGTGTCTGGGACTGATGCATAGGGAATTATCAGTGTGATGGAGACTGTCATTGTGTAGGACCCATTTATACACACACACACACACACACACAAGCCCAGGATAACAGTTCACAGAAAGGCTGGAGTCAGTGACAGATATCATGTGGTAGTCCTCTCAGCACACCTCACATAAATATACCATAGGCTTTATATGGTGAGATTTAGCTGCAAAGGTCATTTCCCTTTTCTCTTGTAGTAAGGATGTGCTTCTGGACAATACAGTGCTGCAGTTGGATCCAGCAGTCCCAGGAGTCTACTCTGGAAATCCATATCCATTTGGAATAGATCCGGTAATTAAATTAAATTTCTCTAAGATAGTTTGTATTTCAATCCTATTTCTACATATCAGGTACATCAGTATCTCCCTGCTGTCTCTCCTGAAGCCGTGCTCTTCACTTGCTCTTTGCCTGTTCTTTACACAGTCGTTGTGATGCTTTTCTTTAGCAATCAAGGATATATATTGCTGACAATTTTACACAGGCAGCAGCAAAATGGTAAGCAGAAAGGAACTTTGATTTTGCCAGAGAGTGATCTTGTGCTGCAGTCTCTGCTCTGTCACCAGTCTGCTGGACTCAGTTTCCTTCCTTGAGTACTTAACCCATTCCAGAGCTACCTCACAAGTTTGAAGGCAAAATCCTGATTTCCATACAGTTTATTTATTGTATGAAGTGTTAAGTAAATGCCAGTATTAGTGAACTTACCCACATTTTCTTCTCTGTATCCTATTTCCTTTTTCTTGTTGTTCTCGCTTTATCACATATTGAAATGTAGTTGTTAACATCAAGCTTTCCTGTTTCAATCTTCATATTAGCCAGTTAGCCTCTGTTCTGCTGGATGCACTCTCATTTCAGTTGGTCACACAAAGAAACACTGGCTTCCCCTGGTTTGCAGAGACACTGACCTTGTAGTAAGTTTTTCACGAACCCAGCTTTAAAGCTCTACCCAGGACATAGGCAGTCCAGTTCAGGAAGTCACGACAGAGGAAGCTGAATTTTCTGTACGTTGCCCTGACTCATCCCTAATTTAGGTTAACCTAGGCTAGCCCCTCCTCCACCCTGGCTGCTGCCTGCTCGAGAGGCTGGGACCCCTGGCTGGGAGGGAAGAATGGCTGAACAAGTGCTGCCAGGGAAGGGGTGGACTGGAAAGCACCAGCCCCTGTGTGGCACTCTCTGTGGAAATTATCCATGTCATCTGCCCAGAAGGATGGATGGCTCTTTGCACTTTGCAAGTCCTGGCAGGATGGCTGAGGTGTATCTCGGAAATGAAAGAGTCACCCTGAGATGAGGAGGCTGGGCAGTCTCTTCCATAGCCATAGAAGAGGCAAAGCATGTTGGGCAAAGGCACATAAGCTAATGTTTTGCCTTCCAAATAATCCTGTCTTCCTCCTTCCTGTTCAGGTACTATACTAAGTGTCTGAAAAGAGGTATCTACATACCACCTCTGAGGTCAGAAGACTTTGGGGTCTAGGAAGTTTCAGAAGAAAGGAGAAGCAACTCTGAAGCTCTGTAGCATAAAAAGGGCAGGACTGAGAAGAGGCATATGGTTACTGTCCTAACACAACTGAAAAATTACTGCAGAGGCAGGCGATAATCTGATCTCCATGGCCAAAGAGTTGGAATGAGCTTTGTTTTGTTCAAACAAAAAATTTTAACATGCTCTACCCTTGGTACTTCTCTGGTGAAGGTGGAACAAATTTCCGTAGCAGCAGGAGGGATTTTCTCATGCCTTTCCACCTCTGCTAAAGGACATGACTCGGCCTAAGGGCAACGAATGACACTGAAAACATCTAGGTTCTGCTACCAGCCTTTGCGTTGGTTTCTGGAGGACTGAAGCGAAGTCACTACATCATTTTAAATCCCTGTTATTTCCTCTGTTAAATGAGGATAATACTTTATACCTTATAGATGAGAAGCTTGGCAGAGTGAGAAGTATTATAAGGAACATCTAGATTTCTGTCGCTTGTTAACTTCTTACTAGAACTGATAGGAGTAAATTGGTGGTGTCAAAGTAACAACTTCCACAAATCTGTTATTGATCAAACACCTGAAAATCTTGTTCTTCTGTCTCTCTCTGCTCCTTTCCCCAAAGATCTGGAATGTTGCATCGAACAAACTGACTTTCCTGAACTCCTACAAAATGAAGATGTCGGTTGTCGTAGGGATTGTGCATATGATTTTTGGGGTGATACTCAGTCTCTTCAACCACATGTAAGTTTGCTTCACCAAGCCTGTTGCTGCAGCACACAAGTCCTCATCACTAAACTAGCATCCTTCATTCAGAGACAGCCTCATATCTTGGACCGATGACTTGAATTTTGTCCTTTCCCCATGTGAGCAGAAATGCCCCATACACTGACTTACACCACTGTTGGTACAGAGTGCTGAGTCCAAAGGCCAGAAGGACAGCCATCACATTGCAGATATTCTCTTGGATAAAGTCTCTTTTTCACTTTCTCTCTTGTATTCTTGATTCTGCAGAAATACTGAAGTACACTAAATTAAAAATATATAGCACCTCCCACTTTTGATAATTTTTGACTTGAAAGACAAGCTCTTTTGGCCTAATCCAAAGCACACTGAAATCTTGCACAGTGTGCATGCCTGCGTGCTTTTCACCTGACTTAGTGGGCCTTTGGTCAGGATCTGTGGCTGTGCATGTCTATATCTCCACCTCTATATTTTGCAACAAAAAAATAAGAAATGGTGATAGAGTGGAGGGGCTGACTCTACTGGGTTGAGAGACTTTCCAAAGCTGGAAGGTGTGTAGTGGCCCTCAAGGATGGAAAGTGTTTGCAGATGACAGAGAGGAGGACTGCCCCCTCAGAATTGATTCTAGACCTGGTTCTGACCTTCCTCAGTGTACGATGCTTAACTTTGTAAATTAGCCATTTTTTGAAAACCGGCTTTCATTTCAAAGTAGTAATGTTTTGAGGTGCTGAGATACTGGTGGGTCAAGTACAAAAACCTGAAGAGAATCAGTATGACAAAGCTTTTGTGTTTAAATAATGGCTTTCATTGATAAAGACTGTAATTACAGACTTCTTTTTGGCTAGTGATAGTTGTATGTTTCTTTCATTATTTTCCAAAGACTAAGTAGTGTACAGTACTGCCATACTTGGGTGAAACCTTGTATTAATGCCTAGTGTATTAATCGTAGTTATCTTTCCTGATTCTTTCCAGCTACTTCAAGAAATATATAAACATTATCCTTCAGTTCATTCCAGAGATGATTTTTATTGTCTCTCTTTTTGGCTACCTGGTCTTCATGATTATTTTCAAATGGTGTCATTTTGACGTCCACTCATCCCAGAGTGCACCAAGCATCCTCATCCACTTCATCAATATGTTTCTGTTCAATTACAGTGACGCTTCAAATGCTCCATTATATCTGCATCAGGTATGGGTCAAGCAGCCTCAAATCCACTGTAGCTGGTTTTGGATTTGCAGTGGGTGTTGTGGAGGGTGAGCATAAAGATGGGGAACAGGCTCAGAAGCTCAATCAGATGTGCCAGTCACGTAAGAGAAGTTTGTTGTTCTGGTATTCGTGTTGGCCTTGTAGACAGGTAGGACAGAGAAGCTGTCAATCAGTGGTGCAGAGGAAACCTCATTCTTAGTGTCATCCTTACAAGAATGATGATGCAATTTAAGATACTTTTGGGGAAAAAAGGAAAGAAGGCTGATTAGTGATGCAAAGCTGGGTATTGCAGATGTGCTATCCTGAAGTCTAGGCACGATGTTAGAGACAAAGCAAGCCTCTCCTTTCCGTGATAATTTCTTATTTCTTCTTTGGAAAACCTGAAAACTTTATGTTTTCAGCTAAAAAATAGAAGTAGCTAGAGGATTTTCTGGCAGCTTTTTGTCAGAAATATCTCCTTTGAGTAGTTCACAAAAAAAAAACCCAAAAGCAAAAAAATCTCCCCTAAGAGAAAGCTTCTTTTAAAGTCATCTTTATTTATTTGTTCAGAACATGGATTATTTTTTTTCTTGCTTGATTTTGCATCAGCAGCATAGATGAAGAATCTGCAAGAAAATGATGCCTCTGGCCACGCGTATGCATCTACATCTATACAGTTGCGCATTCTGGCACTTCAACGTGAGCTCAGTTTTAGGGCTGTTGGTGAGTCAGAGTTAGTAGAGAGCCCCTACCAGTTCCAAGTAACTGCATTAAGGCTGCAGGGGAGTTTGGGAAAACACAGTTTTCCCAGCCTTCAAAAAGTCTTTAGATAACATTTTGCTTTGTATCAACCCAAAGCCTTTCCAAGATGGTAATTTTTTTCTCATATTCCTATCCCCCTACCCCACCAGTGGCAGTCTGTGCCATCCACCTGGGTAGTCTGAATGCAAAGATTGTATGAGACCAACCATAAGGTGATCAGAGACCTGAGCCAGCTTTAAAGAAATGCAAAAGTTGTAGTTTGGGGGTTTCTTTCTTTGCTTTTTTTTTTTGTTGTTTTTCTTAAAGTACAAACGGTTATGTTAGGACAGCAATAGGGGTGTCACACTGCAACAAGAACACCTTATATTGTGGGGGCAATGTGTTATCAAACCTAAGCTATGGGGATTCAATTCCCTTCTGGAATTGCATTTAGAGCAAATCCTGGATTCCCTGCTTTCCAGGGGAAGACTTGAATGACTTAGCTCTTACTGCAGCATTTCTACGTTGATCAAAGCAAGGCAGACTGACTGGCTCATCCAGCAGTTCCGACATTCACTTGGGACCCTGGAGAGTCAGGTTCAAGTCAGTAACACTGGGCTTTGGCAAATTAACCCTTTCCAACATGAAAGCCTTTCATCTCCAAGTCTCCAACCATCTCTAGGTGGCAGTGCTTTCTGGAGCCCTAAGCAGTATACATTTATTTTCATGCCCTTACAAGCAGAGGAGACTCAACCGATTCAGGGAGTATATCTGTTGTATAAAAAAAACCCCGTTGTATAGAATCAGGTTTCTAACCATAAATGTAGTTAGCTAAAGTAACTTTTCACTCTTTTTGTTGTTTTGTCTTTTAGAAAGAAGTGCAGAGTTTCTTGGTCATATTTGCTCTGATTGCTGTTCCCTGGATGCTCCTAATTAAACCTTTCATCCTCCGAGCCAACCACCAGAAAGCACAGCGCATGGTAAGGGATGTGGGTCAGGCAAGGGGGATTCAGTACAGCAAAGGCAGAGCTGAGGAGACAGACCCGCAAAAACTGTTTGCAGTGA
Source organism: Balaeniceps rex (assembly GCA_013401315.1). Taxonomy (NCBI): domain Eukaryota; kingdom Metazoa; phylum Chordata; class Aves; order Pelecaniformes; family Balaenicipitidae; genus Balaeniceps; species Balaeniceps rex. Next base: position 71,497 of record VYZW01017272.1, read on the forward strand.
TCTAATTCTGCTTTTCTCTGATCTCAGAGTTTCTCTGGTGATTTCAAAGTGTGCTTTACAGCACATGCACCGAGAGCATGCGTACGGACATTTGACTGATCCATCTAAATGGGAAGCAGGAGCTTTGCTCACAAGGCCATACCCTATTTGTTGGGAGAGGAGTTAAGCTGACACCAAGCTCATTCAAGTGTCATATCCAAAACCAGAGAAGGTTTAGAAAGACTGAAATGCTGGTAAAGCCAAGACAGGGCAAAGACCTCAGTTGCCAGTCCACTAACCAGTGGTTGGCTGCTCTGTAGGAACGGGGCATCTGTGATATTCCTGGCCTTGAAGAGATCAACACCGCTTGGAGGAGAGGCTTGATTTAAAAGCTGTTGCCTGCTTTCCAGCAGTGCTTTCTTCCCTAACTGATTGCCTTCACATTAATGGAGCCCTCCTTCCCATGGGCTCTGCGGTTTGCCCAGCTCTTCAGCACATAACTGCGGCAGCTGCAGTTTCCCAGTTATTCATTAATTCTCTCCTTTATTACGCTAACAAGACTTTACTTGTCTATTAGGATTTACTTCTCTTTAGAGTCGGAGTTAGTGCTTAGAGTACCTTTTATAGGGCACAGATGTTTCCATTTGAAGAAAGAGATGCTGGTTGTGCTGCATGACCTTTTCCAACCCAGTCACTTCTGACCTATAAATGAAAGCCAGGTCCCTTGGAGACCTTTGCAGCCCTGCCTCTGCGCTGTAATTTCTTATTTTGTCATTCTTCTGGGATTTGGATGAAAGCTTGACATGGCTGACTCCATCTCCTGCTTTTATGCTAGCAACATCTGACAGCTTTTCCCCACCTCTTATTATGCCTCTGTATTTCTGTTCCTAATTTTCATACGTTAGCTGTCTGATCACATCTTACATTTACCCAGATTTATATGTTTGCAACAAAGTCTGTTCTCTATGCTGACATTCAGGTAAAGCAAACATAAAGCGGGTGTGACAATGATTACTGCTGCAATAGGAAACAATATGTTGTCATGGACCTTGCCCATGAAACCTGCTGGAAGCTATAAAGTGTGACAGGGCAGAACCTGACAGAAGCCGTGAGGTCCGTATTTGGTTATGCTGTATAACAGGACTGTTATAGTCATATAATGTAGGGTTATTCTTATGCTGTGCTGTCATTTCTGGAGTGAGCCTCAGGTCAGGTTGTTCAGGCCTCTAGAAAAGCTCTGTAAAGAATAATTACAGAGAGAAGATGTGTTGTCATGAGGTTTTTGTCAATTTAAAATGAATCAAGAGATCTCAATTGTATTTCTGTCTGTATCCCAGGAACTGTGTGACCTTCATCAAGTCACCTGGTCCTTTCAGGCTCCATTTCACTTCTACTTGATGCTAATTCTTTTGATTTGCACCCATCTAACTGAGATGGCTGAGATCTAACTGAGAGGCTTTAATGTGCCTTAGTTTTCTCATTTGCCAAAAGTGATGAATCTTCTCACGGTGGGTATAAAGTGTGCATCGTGAGACTAGAAACTAGCTCCAAATTAGTTGGAATCACTGGAAAATGCTCTAGGATGGTAAATATTGAAGTATTATTAGCTATTCAGCAGGAGTACTCAGTTTCTGTGGTCCATGATGACTTACTATAGTTGGAATTGTCCTCACGTTCATGTTATAGTCCTTCATATGTTACCCATCATGAGGTTATTGATGGAGTTCTGTGCCATGGTCTGCTTCATTTTGGTATCAACCTGTACCATGACACAAAAGACATATTACATTTTGTTTCTGAAAGATTCGGTCTCAAGCCATCTCAGGAAACCCTGGAGGTGAAAATGAGGTAGATGTCCCAGAGACCAATCACTCCAAGAAATCTTCCCAGGGAGACCACAGTGGTGGCCATGGAGGACATGAGGATGATGAAGAGGTAAGAAAATGTGGGCAGAAAATTACTCAGACACACACAATAGCAGAAGACACAAAGTCAAGCAGAAGGTGGTGGGAGGTGCCAGCCCTTCTTTTTAACAAGATACCAAGACATACAGTTGCAACAGTTTGTGTTTCCAAACAGAGTAAGCTTTGAATTTTCATAGAATTAATTCCTCTAAATTTGTTCTTTAGTTTTGTCTGGTGAGAGCAGACATTCTTACAAACTTCAAGCTTTTGTTTCCCCAGGGGGGGTTGTTTCACTTCCACATTGCACCCAGAGAAGGTCAAGCTTTCCTCAAGAGTCAGTGAGTTTTCCTTCCTTTAAATTGCAAAGGAGCATTGAAAAGTTGGCAGCCTGCAGTGTTGGCTGGGGAGAAAAGTCTTCCTTTGGCAGATATTGTCAAGGGCTTCTGCAGTATACAGCAACACAGTTAAAAAAGTGACAAAAGTTTTTGTAGCAGTTGGAAGTACCAACAATATTGAGTGTGGATACGGCTGACTGTTCCCAGTCTCAGGGAATCTTCACAGTCTTAGAAAATATGCTTATTCAGTGATATCTCCCAAAATGCGTATGCCAATAGGCAGATAGTCTGAAAACCGCTATTTTATATAGAACTTGTCTCTACAAGAAGTCACAAAGTTTGGTAGCAATTAGACTGGCATCTTATTCCAGATTTGAAATTGTAAGACTGGAATATGAGCTGGTTCCTGAATATTTGCTTTTCAGTGGAATTGTATGTATGGGAAGATCATAGAGAATTGACAATTTTCAAAGCAGTCTTTTTATCTGGGAACTATCTGTGTGTCACTCAGGACATATGAAGGAAAATGGAGGAGTATGAAGAGCCTTTGGTGGAGTGCTCCTCTGCTAACCAGGAAGCCCTGAACTAAGAACTAATAAAATGCGTTTGATTTTATGTTGTTTCAGTTCAATTTTGGAGATACATTTGTCCACCAAGCTATCCATACCATTGAATACTGCCTTGGCTGCATCTCCAACACAGCATCCTACTTGCGGCTCTGGGCACTGAGCTTAGCCCATGCACGTGAGTGACTACCCATTAGTTACCTCGTCAGCAATTCCATACCAATGGCTGCTTCTGCTGGTGTTTGATTATTGTAGCGAATTTCTCCATGAAATCAAAGTTCTCCTTGTGGACGTTCGTGTCTCGGAATGTTTTGCTTCAGGTCAGATAAATCCAAGCATTTTGTGGTGACCGTCTCATTTTTTTAGTGGTGATCTCTGGTAGCTATGTATCAGGCAGCTCGTGACCGCATTTGCTGGCTGGGACCCATTTCCCATGCTGCTCTGTAGCCGCCCCTCTGGAATAGTCCTCATGGCATGTGGCATGGTGGGAGGTGCAGTCCAAACGGGTAGTCCAGTCCACGGAGTATGGGAACCATAGCTTCATTTCCCAGGACACACTTGCTATAGCCTTAGGGTATGCAGATGAATGTCAAAATGACTTGAAACAGTTATTTTGATTTGGTTTATCAAACTAGGAAGAAAAGTTTTGGTTCAAGAACTCCTGCAACTTGTCATTTTCACTGGGAATTTTCCCAGCAACATTTAGTGGAACCTCACATTCCATGAGAAATGCACAGCATTTCAATGTCTTTTGTCTTGATTTAAGATAACAACAAATGCTCAAATACTAGAAATTGCCTCAGGCTGGAACTTCAGATTTTCAACGACTCTAATTTTTCTGAAATGTTTTTTATTAATGTTGCTGTACTGCCTCTGGCTAGCAGTTGCGCCTGCCCTAAAGAATTGGGCACACAAAAAAGGAAAACAAAAGGCGGGCCACACCATGGATTGACAGGGGTAAGCTGTGCTTCTTGGCACAGAAATGAGCTTAGTAGGAGTCGAGTGGAAGCTAATGCACATTAGCCTTATATGGAGGACGGGTATCTAAATAAAATAAAATAAACCAATTAAAAAGCTTAGCTAAGGGCAGCTGTATGTGCTATGTCAGAATTCTGCCTGGAAAACCACCATATTCCTTTGCAGCCTTACAAACTGGCAGTGACAGGAGTATTTTTTCCTGAGGGCAGCTGTTACAAGGGATCCCTTGCACCTGTCGTCACCCAAAGTAACAGGTCATTGAATCTATGGTCTGAATATGGCTCGAGGACCAATGACTGGCAAAATGGAAAATAAGGCTGAACCGGTGGCCGGAGCATCTGGATGGAGAAGAGCTGGGCTAAGTCCTTGCTTTGACTGTATCACAAGAGGAAAATTGCTCAGTCCAGAATCTATCCAATGTGACTGGGGTAGTTAGGTTAGGAGTATGGTCTTGCATTGACAGGACCTGTCAGGTATACAAGTGCTGTGAATGTTGATATAAACCTGTGCAGGAAAAAAAAATCTTTAAGAGCATGCAAGCAACCTAAACATTAATACAGCCTGCCTTGAGTGGCACCAACCAGCTGTCTTTTTTTTCCACTACAGCTTCTCCATGACACCGTAAGAGAAGTGGTTTAGAGAACAAATGGGAATTACACGTCTCTTGTGGGTCTTAGCTAGCATCAATCAGTACAGCTTGTAACCTCATCTACACATGTATTGACTATGTCAATCAATCACGTCCACTGGGATTTAGCAGCAGGTAGTCCTAGATGGCTCAGCATGCTGCCTATCTGCCATGTTAAAGAGGTGCAAATTAAACAGATGACTGTATCATGCCAGGCTAACAGCAATCCTGGTAGTGTGCTCACATGGACTTGTGATAGAAAGCCAAGCCAAAACAGCGCCATCAGCTTCTAACACAATAAAGAGGAGCAATAGAAAACAATCTGCATCCACTTTCCTTCCCCAGTCATCATGGAGAGGCAGGATGGCCATACATGATTACTGTCATGTACATTTTATCCTAGGCCAGTTCACCTAACTGGGAAAAATGTGTGAGCTGCCAGACTGCACGCTGTGTCTGTCCATGGCTGTTGCTCAGCACTGTTTTCCCTTTATTTCCTTTCGCAGAACTGTCAGAGGTCCTTTGGACCATGGTGATGCACAACGGGTTCAACAACAGCGGCTGGGCAGGCCTCATCATCATCTTCATCATATTTGCGGCATTTGCAGTGCTGACAGTAGCCATCCTGCTTGTCATGGAGGGGCTCTCAGCCTTTCTGCACGCCTTGCGTCTGCACTGGTAGGTGGTGTCGTCAATGGGAGCTTTTCCCAAAGCAGTCTTTGGGGAGGGATCAGGCATGGAAACAGATGGGCACACCAGCCGGTGTTAGACATGCCATGCTAGTACCTATACATTAGGACATCGGTCCCCCTTGGCAAGTGAAGTGAGGGAGGAGCCTCCAAAGGGAGGTCAGAGCTCCCTGCTCCATCTCTGAGCTGCTCCCTGGAGCAACCTGCCTGTCCTCCTGAGCCTGTGGGGAGTGTGGGCACGTGGGGCAAATAGCAACCTGCATCTCTGCCCTGGTAAACACACAGAACCACCGAGGCCACCTTGACCTGCATGATAAGGCCTGAAGGTGCAGCCACACCACTGGTTGTGTATCCCACCCAGGGTTACCATCAAACAAGCCAGCGGGGGACTACATACTGCAGCAAGAGTTCAGCGGGGGCTGCAAAACCTGCTGAAAACCTGGGTCAGCACTTGTGCCGTTAGCTCAGGTTGAGCTCCAGGCTGTTTTGGCTTTGTGGCAAACCAGTTTCAAGTTAGCTTGTGTGTCTGCCTTAACTAGGTGTCAGTCCAGGCAAGGACAGCAGTGTGGATGCACCATCAGGCTAGTAGGTAAAGCAAGACCAAGGTAACAAATCGCCCCTCACCACCACCATAACTTGGGATCCTGCCTGAGCACCCAAGCTGTGGCCTTTTTCACCATGTAACATCCCACCACAAACCACAAATGCTGCCAAGGCAAACTGTGGTGCAGTTGCTTGTCATTGTGCGGGGAGGGGGAGATATCTGTCTCCCACCAGAGCGTGCAACCAGCAGGTGGTTATCCCAGCTCTCAGAGCTGCTAGAAGCAGTTTAGCAGGCAGGCAAGGTCCTGCCGACTGGCCTCACGAGGGGCGTTTCCAGGCTGACTGATGGAAAGTCAAAGCTGATGCGTGCCAGGCCGCTCCCTGGGCTGCCCGTGTCTCACTGCTGGCTCTGGAAGGAGCCTACATTCCTGGCCCAGAGGCTACCATCTCTCGTGGCCTCCCTTTTCCTGTGGGTGCCATGTTTTGGCCTCTCGGCTGGCCATAAGTCCTGCCCGCGGGCAGCACTGACACCCCGCCTCTGCTCCTCCCCAGGGTGGAGTTCCAGAACAAGTTCTATGTGGGAGCTGGGTACAAATTTTCTCCATTCTCCTTCAAGCACATCATCGATGGCACCGCAGAAGAGTGAAGCCAGTGCACCGCTGCTTCGCTCCTCAGACCAGGCTCTATTTTTCTTGTGGTTGCTCACCCGCAGAGTGGGGTATATGGGATGAAACAGAATGGGATGTGGCCCTTGAAAGAAGAGCAGCTGTAGGTGAGAATGTCCTAGCTGCATTCACATACACTGCTGTATCAGCTGAGAGCTGAACTACATTGGCCAGGCTGGCTGGCTGGACCCTTGGCTGAGTATCTCCACTGACGTCTTTGCCAAGTACCTGGTCCTCAGCATTTGATCAGGTCAGCTGCCTACTGCTTAATTGAAAAGAGGAGATGCAGCTTTTGAATTAAATTGGTTATTAATAATCAACTCACGTGTTTTGCTCCATTTACTGCCTTGTCTTTGTGGCATATTTCTTTCTGAGGAAAATATGTTTCGGCTGTTGTTTCAAGCTGCGGTTGATCATATGACAACGATTAAGTCCCTTATAAGATTGCAGCCTTTCATTTAGCACACAATGCAAACCAGCTCAAAGACAGATCATATTGCAGGCTTGCAATTTTCTACATGCTTTACTACAGCAACCCTCTTTTTATCTGATTTGCTCCAGGGCTTGACAGCACTGGATTATAGATGTTTGCACATGTCATCACTTAACAAAAGTTTTAGTTTTGAGCTGTGTAAACAAAAGAGTGCGCCAGTTTCCACATTGGCAGACAATTTATTTCTCTCTATTGACTTGTTTCTCACTGGAGACTTGAGATGACTCCCCCTGTGCTGTATTTTTCAAGACGAGTTGTTAAAGCAGACTGTATAGAAATGCTAATACCTAATGAACAGAAAGAAGAGAGGAATCAAAACGGCCGAGGTGAATTTGCAGTATTGATGTACTGTGATCTTTCCTAAATTATTCATGAATTACTAATCTTTCAAATTAAATAGTGTTAATCATGACAGGCTATTTTTTTTAAGCATGGAGGATGTAAAATCTCTACACAGATTTGGAAGTGACAGTGTTTCCTTCCATGGGGTGTGACCAAACAAGCCTCATTTTCAAATCTGATATCCAGCTCCACCAAAGAAACCCTCCTGGGAGTGTTCCCAGCAGGACACACAGTGGAATAGTCATCACGGGCCATGAGTCCGCAGCAGTCAGGCTTGAGAGCCACCTTCCTGCTACGACTGGGGAGAAAATATGGCCCCAGGCAAAGCAGTTGTTCCACTTTTCCTCTTGTGGTGCCAGGAAGCCATACTGGCCTTGGGCACTGGTTACCAACAGAGTCAGGAGCCTTTTGCCCTGTTAATGACAGCTTGCATTTGAAGCAGCAGCTGGAGCTGAGAAGAGGTGGGCACAGGATTGTGTTCATGACCCACGTGTGGCCTCATGCCACCAGTTCTTCAGGCATGGGTAGCCTACAGTACAGGCAAAAAACACGTGGACACGAATGCAGCTGGTGTCACAGTTGCTCAGCGTATGCACATCAGCTTTGTTTCTTCCTTCCAGCCTATTTTGTTTATTCCTATTGAGGAGAAAAGGTGTCTTGAAGCAAGAAAGGCCAAACTGGTTTGATGCATTACGAAACGCAGAGAAAACAATTTGCTTTATGAAACAGTGGGCGGATTTTCTGCACAAACATGTATTTTATCTTTATTGCACCTTTCCATGTGATTGCAACGTAACCAAGAAGGTGATTACCTGAAACAGAATATCTATTCTTTCTAGAGCTTCTTGATGTTTTGCTTTTTGCTCGAGGTTTAGATTTTAAGCAAGAAAAACAAGTTATCCTGTGAATACTGCAGGTGACAAGATGGTCTGTTGTTTACTGTACCGAACAGCGATTCAAACATTTGGCTTAATTCTGTATTCAGATCTCCTTTTCTGTGCACAACTGAATAACGCAGCAGAGCCTGTGGCTCACTTGTGCACTCGTGATACGGGGACGGCACTTCCCCACTCCACATGAGGACCAAGCCCACTTATAATCAGGGAGCATTCAGATGAAAAATTGCTGAGAGACGGGGCTGCTGTTCTACACTTTGAGGAGAGCCCTGGCTTTCAGCTGGATTGTTTTTAAGACTTCTTTAAAAACTCAGAAATGTTCCAGAGAGTGCCTTGTTTTTAAAAGGTTTTCCTGCAGAAGATGAGGGGGATTTTGGAGCAGAGCAGTGACTGCCTGTTCCCCAGAACAGATGCTAAGCTGAACGGGACCATGTTTTCTAGCTGATGCTTGAATGTGGCCACCAGACGTGGTCAGATCCAGCAGAGATCACCGTTACAGACTAGTAGACCTTGGTACAACACCCTGGTGTCCTTATCCGGACTTTACTCATTGCTGGAGGAGGTGTGACTTCCAATTACCTGACCGGGAACTCTTCCCAAGTCAGGACCTCAGCATGCCCTTCCGAGGCGGACTCAGAATCGGTGCCTAAGGAGTAATGGGTGCCTCTGGATCCAAAGCTCATCCCATTGCTAGGAAGGTGTCTGCTTCTGAGAGCTGGTGACATGAGTTATATAATTTGGAGAAAATTAATATAAAAAAACTCAGTGAATGACCGTGTAGGAAGAGAAAGGGATAACGTCAATCAAATGGGTTTCAGTCACTCACACTCATTCTCTCCTGGATTTTTTATTCCTCCTCACGAGAGCCATTGCTGTGCATGGACAGGCCCTCCTGCCAGGGTGACTTCAGTGACGTGGAGGATGAGGAAAGCCAGGTATCGAGTTCTGGTCCAGTCTCTTGGGTCCTCTGGCCTGATGATGATGAACTGGTTTTTGGACTGAGCTTTCATAAACCTAAGGAGTCAACAGTTTCTTGGAGCTCAGCCTCAGGCTCCTGCAGTGAACAGCACTTTCCTCAGTGTTTACCTGTGTGATGGCTCTCTGTCATGTCCTTGGCCAGCATGGAGACCTTTCTTCTTGCCCTCACTCTCTGTTTCTCCTGGAGCTTTCACACATGCAGACGTTTCTGTTTGTGCTTCACTATGACCAGTCTTCGCATTTCCATGGCAAATTACTAAAATATCATGAGGTGGTTAAAAAAGGCAATAGGCATAGCAACCCTTTGTTCAATCCCAAACACCTGGGCCTGAAAGCACATCTCTGTGGCTGAGAATTTCATTGGTATTTTGGCCATTTTTTCCCTTTTGTGCTGGGAAGCTGGAACGTCATAACATCTGTACCTGCCTGTAATTGCACGCACGCTGTCTGAGTTTTTGTAATGAAAACATAATGGTATGGATCTGGCAGCCCAAAACATGCATCTAGTTCAGCAGATTCCAATAACGGCTGTAGCTGAATATTAGATATTATTAAGAGGAAAATAAGGCTGTGAAACAGCATATGTTAGCTGGTAGCAAATGTCTTCCTGATGCTTGGAAGCATGCGATTCAGCGTGGGAGTTACATGCTTTGATAAAACTATTGCAGCATTGCTGCCAACTCAGTGTACATATTTCAAAAGAGAAGGATTTTGGGAACCCTCATAGAAGAGAGAGACAAAAAACATCCCAGTGTCTTCACTGGGAGAAACTAAAGCCAACACACTTGAGTAGAAAAGGTTGACATACACACCCCTAGTCAAGAGCATATACCTATCTTAGCTCAGATTCACTGCCAACCCAACCTGTAAACACAGAGATTTGTTGCATGGTAAGGTCAGGACCGCTGCAGCAGTTTAAGCCACGAATGCTCCCTTCAGTTTGGTACTAAGGAAATTTAGAAGGATGAAGCAGGTGAACAGGCCCCATTTTTTTCATGGTGGTGGCACCTGAGTTGGCTTTGCCTGGCTTGAGGGGTGCTGCTGGCTGCAGCGCCTGGGTGCTGCTCATGGCTTTGCAGGGGTTAGCAAAGGCCCCTTCCATGGACACCGGTGCTGCGGGACCTGCCCCCAAAACCTGTCAGCTAAAATCTTGCTGGTGTAGTAATAGGGATATCTCCCCAGTGCCCTCCCTCTGTCTCCCTGGGGTCGTCCCTGTGGCGGGCAGCCCCTGTGGAGGACCTGTAGGTGCCAGGGGACCAGCACCGGTCAGCACTGGGGCACCCCGCCTGCAGCACCTAGTATGGGCGGGGGAGGTGGGTGGAGAGGGACCTGCCTGTGCCCGGCAAGGAGGAAACCCGACTCCTGGGAGCTGGATCCCAAACACACAGCAACACCAACACTGTAAAAAGAAAAGGGCAGAAGGAAAAGAAACAGCCAGAAAAGAGGAAAGGTCTGCTCCTCCGCATCTGAGACATTTGAGACATTGCAGAGGTAAGGAAGCTTCACTCAAAAAAAAAAGAAAAAAAAAAATGTAATCAAGCCTTGGCTTAATAGTGGGGGTATCTGATCATTTGTATGTCACGTGCAGAAGCTCTCTGACTTTGCTGACAAAATTCCCCACTGGTCTCCTGAGCAGCCTTGCATAGCGTGTGCCCTTCGCTGTCTTGCAAGCCCTCCAGCGTGGGGTCGCGACATCCTGCTGCTGGGTCCCAGCAGCAGTTTCATTGTGCTCTTGCTTGCTCCCTTCACCTGGAAGATGGTGAATTTCCTTGCCAGCAGCAGCAGCTTTGTCATTGCTGTTCTTTTGGCCCATGTAATTGGCATTTAGTATTTTCAGTGGGATTTACAACTAGCGGGAAACCTGTGACTCCCTGAAGAGGTGTGATAGACACTAGCTACCCCATCAGAGCAAACAGTGCTGCAAATATTTGGGATGAACAAACCGTGCGTTCGGTAGGAACCGTTAGGGGGTTTACTGAAGAGTTGCATCTAAATCTCTGTATTTTGGACATAAATGCTAGAGCAGAGCATACAGTGCCAGGGACTTACCTGAACAGTGGCTTCTTGTCTGCTCATGGATGACTGAATTTTGCTCCAGCTGCCCAATACCCTGGAGAGAGGGGGATGCAGGTGTCTGCACAGGTTTCTGGTGTTATTTGAGATGCTACAGCAGGTTTTCCACCTGTTCATCTGCTGCTATTTTAAAACAGTGTGGGTGTCCCATAGGTGTTATCCACCATCCTGATGCCTTTGGGGGTGTCTTAGACAATGTGGGGTGTTGGAGGCAGCAATGCACCCTTCTGCTTGAGCACCTGAGCCTCACCAGGGGTCCCACACAGCAATGCAGGGGATCGGGGTTTCCTCCCCTTTTCTGGAAGAGCTGCAGCACTTCCCAGCACGGTGGCAAGTGGTCCAGAGAGGGTGAGTGCCAGTGAAACACCCCAGTGCCTCTCAGCAAAGGTTAGCAGAGAATCCCAGCATCAGGCTTTCACATTGGGGTGGGCAAGGGCCCAGGGCTCAATTCTTGCCCTGGACATGCCCCTGCCTGTCCTGCCAGCACCATGGGCTGTGCCTGCCAGGGGCTTCGGAGGACAGTGGCGGTTTTAGCAGACACAGGCATGACATGGCAGCTTAGGGCAGAATGTGTTTGCAGGTCCCTCATCGTAAAGGAACAGAAAAAGAGGCCCAAGGATTTTGTTATTGCAAAGCCCTTCGTGATTCAGCTACACAGTAAAGCTTTACCTCTTCTCGTGGGCTCTTCCAGGCATCTTGTTTGGTTGCTCTTGAGCTGGTTCCACTTCGAAACGGTCCATAGCTGGTGGCCAGTGTGGTCAGCTGGTGGCACTGTGTGCTGCTTGCAGCTATCGCTGCCTCCAAGGAGACTGCTGAGAGATGGTTGTAAGCAACACCCTACAAATCCTCTTGGATGCTGACTGTAACGATCTGTAACAGCAAGGCCAGTGTATGTGACCCGACTGACTAATCTGCCATTAGCCATTAATGACCTCCGTATAACTGTACCTCGGTATAATGCTTTTATGGTATCCAGCCTGGGAGTACTGTGAGTCCGTGCTTCCCGTGTTTGTGCTGCCCTCTATCTCAGCTGGGATTTTGTATCTTTCATTAGATGTTCTCGGTCGTTGATTGTCTCAAGCTCTCACCCTGCTGCAGCCTCCCCGGTCACTGCTGGGTGGCCGTGAATGCTGCCATGGGATGAAGGTGAGTTTTTCTGACCAGGAAAAGTGGCTGTGATCAGGCCAAGGGGTCTAGTGTTGGAAACCAGAAACACCACGGGAGGAAGCCAGCTCTCCCCTGTTGCAATCCAGAATGCATGTCTGTGTTTCTTGCTGACCTGAGAAGATGGGGATTAGAGCGGTGCGGGGGGTGTTGAGGCAGAGGATCAGGTTTGCAGTGGGAAGTGCTATGCTGGCAAGGTGCAGACTGGGTGAGGAGGAGTTTGGTGCTTGCCGCTCGCTGGTTGTGCCTTCCCAGGGCAGCCGGCGTTAGGGGCATAGGCTGGGCCACCCTGCTCCTTGGCACAGCTGTTCCTACCCGCTGGCTCTGTGTCAGTGCATGCTCTCATAAGGCTGAGCAATTTCAGAGTGCAGCACGTCTACTTCTCACTCGACCCTGGCTCCCAAGGGGTGGTAATTGCTGCCTCCAACAGGGGCAACCTGCTGCTGGTCATGTATGTCTTGGCTCTTGGAGATGCAGCATCTTTTGGCTGCCTCTGCATTTCACTCACCTCCGGGCTGGGCAAGTCATAACACGCTCTCTTGTGTTAGCAGGCCTCCAGTCTTCCCTAAGGCAGTCCCTGGACTTTCCATAAAAACATCTAGTGCAACGCAATGAGTGATCTCTGTCAGTTCAACTAACTTGCCTTGTGATGTTTCTATGTATTTTTCACAAAAAGCACTCTGGGAAGGGACATGTCCTAATAGCTGCCTGAAACAAACCCATGTTTGAGCATATCTGAATGTTTCCCCTCCAGCACGGGATGCTGCTTTGCTGGTTTATTGCTCAGATGGCTTTGTGACTGTCCAGAGGTTTCATGGTTAAATCGCAGCCTTGCCTGACAGTGACGGTGGACCCCAGCAGGAGCTGAGATGGCTACTGCACCAAAAGAGGCAGAAAATGCTATTGGCTTGGAGGAAATCCACATGGAGAGACAAGAACCCCCAAAAGGTGGGTTTGTGTTGGCAGGACTAGAAATTTGGGTCCTCATTTAGCCAGGGTAAAGGGAGGGTCCCCAGTCCTGGCACTCCAGCTACCTAAAACCTCTGTACTTGGAGCTACAAGCATCAGCTTCATACTGCTCCTCTCCCAGCACAGCTACCAGACTGTTGGCTGCTACCTACAGCGGTGGGAAGAACTGGCTGGCTTGGTTTTTCTCAGGCCTCCACTTTGTGTAAATATTTTATTATATCGGTAACTCAAGGATTCTTTCATTTTGGATAATTTTTTTTAAAGAAAAATATATTCTATTTCAAAAGCATTTTAAAGTGAAAAAAACTGTAGAAAAGCATAAAATGAAAAGTTCTGCATGTGCAAAAAAAAAAAAGAATTTTCTCCTGAAATCCTGCAGTAGGTTCTGTTCCATTTCAGAGGTAATGTTGATGGGTCTGAGATGACTTAGTTGGGAGATAAATGGCCTGACAGAAAAATTTATGCAGCTATGACTTTACCTAAATAAGAACTTAAAAGCACATATATACTGAAAGCTTTCTGCCAGGTTTTTTTATAAAGTCATCCCAGCCCTGATCTTGAGATGCTTTGTTTGCTCTTGAACTGGGGGCAGGAAAGTCAGGAGTAAAGGCTCAGGAGACGAAACTGAGCCCAGAGCTCCCGGCTGTGCTCGTCTTGCAGGGCGCGGGGTTGGGGCAGCCCCAGCTCAATGCCAGGAGCGGGCCCATACCCCAGGGGCGCAGAGGGGCTGAGCCCCGCAGCAGTTTGGGTAGAGGAAAAGAGAAGACCATTGCCTGGATGCAGTCCCAGCCATGGGTCTCTGAAACACCTGGGGTAACTTGGGACAAGGCTCTAAAAGCCCCAGGGGAGCGAGGCTGTCCTTCTCCCATGCCCAGCTTGCTCTCTCCCCCGCTGGCTGCTGTTTCAGCAAACCCTGATGTGCCCGGACACCAGCGTGCCCAGGGGCTGGTCAGTGGATACACAGCTGGTAGATGTTTCCAGTCTTTTTCCTGGTGCGGTCCCACAGTAGCATGAAAAACGTTCATGTTTCATAAACAGGAGGTACAATTTGACTGCTGATGTGGTTTTTGTCTCTGTCTTTCTTTCCCTTTGGTCTTCAGGGCAGAAGACATTTACGGTGGAAGAAGCTGTGGAAACCATTGGGTTTGGGAAGTTCCACATTGCGCTTTTCCTGATCATGGGCAGCACTGGGGTAGGTGTCTGCAGCCATCTGCACTGGCCCAAAAAACGCTCATTTTCCTTATCACTGTGCAATAACAACCATAAGCACCATGGGCACATATTGCAGCACATTTTTTTCACACATAACCTTCTCAAGCAGGATTTCTGTTGTTGTCATCTTTGGCCGAAATCAGTATTGGCCACGAGTGATATCAGACCTATTTCAGGGCAAAGCCGAGCAGGTTGGCCCAGAGCATCCTGGCCTGTCCCCAGCCCTGGAGCACCGACCCACCAGGCAGCACTGATGGGACACGTCTTCAATAGTGCCTGAGGGTTAGCTTCAGCCTCCTGACGGCATTTTTCATGCCATCCCCAGGGCACCCAAACTCTGTGCAATCTGGCATGGGAAGGCTGCGCTCCTCTCACCCTTGGCTACCTGAAAAATTTCCTAACTGCCAGGGTCTTGGGTTAATGGTGTATTTCTTCTGGGAACTGGGGCACAGGCCTGAGGCCAGGCTGGTCTAAAGGTGCAATGGGGACATATCCATGAGGATCACTGTAGCTAAGGTGTAAAAACTTCTAGCTATGTGTAAACGATAGGTTCGTTTCTTAACTGAAGCCAGCTGTTGGGGCAATCAGCCAATGGAGCAATGAAGTTTTTAATCAAAAACAGTTTTAAGAGGTCATCTTTGTGTTAGATGCCTGAATTCACAGACGGGTACCTAACCAAGCAGCTTGGTTTCCAGAGAGAGTTGAAGACCTTCCACTAGCACAGCTGGGTAAGAGTCCTCTGCAAAGGATGAGTCTTTCCAGCCTTCCTAGGTACACAGTGTACCCAGATACCTGTTTTCTAGGTGCACCTTTCTCCCCTCCTCTCCCTCTTTCCAAGTGCTCACGTCTTCCGGATCAGGCACAGGGCTCAGACCACTGCTGAGCCACCATGGCTTCACAGGGCTGTTTTGACATGGTGGGATTGCCGTGGCTGCAGGCTTGGTGGGACTGAGGGACTTTCTGATGTGAGCTCTTTGTGGCTTCCTTTCTTGCTAATGTACACACTCATTCCTGAAGGTGGCCGAAGCTATGGAGATCATGCTAATAGCTGTTGTGTCCCCTCTCATCCGATGTGAGTGGCAGCTTCAAGACTGGCAGGTGGCTTTAGTGACAACGGTGAGTGACTTGTGTTCCCCCCATGCAGGTCATCCACTACATGGGCATTGTCCAGGGCACCACCACGGGCTTTGTAAAGTACGTTTCCCAGTGGACCAAATAAATTTCTAGGGCCTTTCTCTCAGGGACAAGAACAATACCACAACTGTAGAAAACCAGAAAGCGAGCTGATGCAAAGCACACGTCTGCGCCCAGAGCTGTAATACCAAAACAAGCCCCCATTTCCATATTCTTATTTTGAAGTCCTTGCCATCCAAACCTCAGCTTTGAGTGTTGAAGCAGTGAGTGCCTAAATTGAGGCAGTCACCTCCTGAAAGCCCACCGTGCTTATGGCTCTGGGCACTGCAGTTCATCCTGCTGCTTGGGAAGCATTCAACGCACCCTCAGTTCAAAGAACAGAGCTACCTGGTGCTGCAGGGAGTGGGCCCTTCACAGCTGTGTTTCAACTCCCCTTAGATGGTGTTTTTTGGCTACATGGTCTTCAGCATAGTGCTCGGGCTCCTGGCCGACAGGTATGGCCGCTGGAAGGTGAGTGAGCACCAGGGGCTGCACATCCTTTTCCCAAGCCCCATAGGAGCCATGCACCTGGCTGAGCCTGTGATTTGATGACCCTAATTTTTCCCCTTTTGCAGATTCTGCTGCTCTCGTTCCTCTGGGCAGCCTATTTCTCCCTGCTGACCTCATTTGCCCCATCCTACGTCTGGTTCGTGTTCCTGCGGGCCATGGTAGGAGGTGGCGTGTCGGGCCACGCACAAGGGTAAGGCCATGCCTTGAACATTGTGGCATGGGCAGTGGCAAGCCAGCCTTCATGGAGAGGTTAGCAGAGGCACCCCCAGACCTGGAGGGGCTGAGTTCCCAGGTTTACAGCAAGAAAGCCCCTTCGGCTCATGTTGGCTGACCCTGGCGGAGCGCCCGGTTTCCCTTGCACTGAGCCTGATAAGCCATGGCTGTGCTGCGACCTGGAGGAGACGGCAGGGAAGGGGCCTCCATGGGGCCTGGAAGTGGAAAGGGGAGCAAATTCTCACATCTCCTTAAAACAAAGTGCTGTTCTGTAATTTCACTGAATCCTGGTTGATCGACCTAAATTGCAGTTCCCAAGGACTCCCGAGCCCAGGAATAGAGGGGGCAGCTGGTTTGCATTAAGCCAGTGACAGAGGGATTATTAAGCACATATATTATAGAAAGAATTAGACAGGTAACAGATGAGCAAAGGCTGCTTCCTTGTAAAAAAGTCAGAACAGTTCTGCTTAAGTAGCAAATTCCTCTTGAACTGATGTAAAATGTTCCCACTTAAATGAAACTTTTTGCCTTGTTGGGGCAGAAAGGGGGACGTGAAGGGAGAGAGGAGAAATTCACAATATTAACAACCAGTTCACTAGGAGCCTGGCAATATAAATTATTTCTTTCGACTCTCCATGTTTCAACATGGAAACAAATGCAACATTTCAGCATGTTCCGTGGTTCCTCAAACCCCCATGCTCCCCACGCAGAAAAGCCCAAAGCTGGTCACACTGGCCCAAGACCCCTTTGCTGAAGCAAAGGACGGGAGGGTGTTGGGAGGAGAAGGCGCCATGCGCCCAGGTTGTGCATCCCCTGAGCTCCCGGGGATGCCTCCTTTGCAGGAGGGCCCCCATTCCCTGGCCACAGAGGTTGCTAATGAGCCTAATGAGGATGGAGGGAAATTGCACATTTTATAAAACACTTCAGTAGCTGAGATAGAAGAAGCCAACGTGGGGGTCTCCCTCCCTCTCTCTCTTTTCAGCCAAGGAAGCACAATTCGCATCTGTGAGCTTGAGAGATGCCAGTGCCAGGCCTTCCCCCAAGGGCTGTCCAACCATTTGATGAAAAGTGGAATGGATGAAAAAAAATTATTCACTAAAAATTGCCCACTCCTACAAATGTAGTCTGCGCCTGGGCTGACACCTCAGCTGCCCCATAGGACCTTCCCGTAGGTTTCCTGGTGCACAGGAACACCTGCCTGTATCCTACAGCCCCGGCCTGGAGAGGATTCATGCCAAGCATCTCCCTTGCGTGTAATTTGGAGCCTGCCTGAGTGGGAGGCATATTGACCACGGGCCCCTTCTCTGGGTGCTCAGTGGTAGAAGAGGGATGGTCACTCTGCCTACGGGCAGCAACATCCAGCACTAACTGAGCTGAGCTGAACTGCTGCTTGATTAGTATAGAAATTCTCATTGTTGCTGTATTTCTGCATTTTTTTCCCTTTTCACTAGGCTTATCATAAAAACGGAATTTTTGCCCACCAAATACCGAGGATACATGTTGCCCTTATCTCAGGTAAGAGTGAGCTCGTTGCTGTTTCTTCTAGCCCCCAGTCCCGGGAGATTTGTCCTGCTGCTGTTTGGAAGCCAGGTCTCCACCACGTCAGCGTTTCTCCCAGACTATTTGCACTTATCTTGGTCCGAGCAAGTGCTTGCTGCCTCCTGCGCCCTGGAGCGTGGCATCTGTGTTATTAAAGATGTACACAGGCAGCTGCCTGCAGAAAAGAGGCAATTTCTTCTCAAATAATTGGATGCTCCAAACATTGCATGGGGACTTTGAGTGATGGCTGACACCCAGCCTCTCAGCTGCCCTATTGATAATGGTGCTGCCTGCTCTAATGGGGCCAGTGCCGATGGGCTTTCCAGCAAGCCCTTGGGGGCTAGTGGCACCACCAGCCCCCTCTGGGCCTGGGCTCATCCTCTCCTCTCTTTGGACTTGTTTAATAACAAGTGATTAATGAGGTGATTCCCAGATGAGATCCTAATCTGCGCCTCTCCCTGTCCCTGCTCAGGGGCAGCACGGGGCTTTGCGCAGGATAGGGCTAGCATAGATAGTCCCAAATTCGGCCTGAGATGTGCTGGGAGGGTTGTGACCGCTTGCTGGGCAAAGACCACAGCAAGCGTGTCTGGGGTTGTTGCTTGCTCCAGATTTCTGCAGTGGGCACTTGCTGCATGTGCAAATGATCTGCGGAGGCCTCATTGAGCACACGAATTCATCTGACTGTTGAACCAAAAGTGTTTGTATAAGGTCTTGGTGGCAGGGATAATTTGCTTTTCATTACTGCCTGTTTGATCCCAGGGCTTCATTACCAAAATGTCATCAGAAACACAAAGGTTTATAAAAAAGAACAATCTTGTATTTCTCCCCAGAAATTTGTTATTTCTGCCCACAGATTACTCATGAACTTGCTGTGGCTTTTATGTATTTGTGCTTTGTGTTGGCTGCGCTCCCTTGGGTGGTCCCCTGGAAAGGGATGCGTTTCCTAATGGCAACAAGTGAACTTTGGGAAGGAATGTACTTGCAGATCGGGGGACCAGATTCTCCATTGGTATAACTTGGCATTAAGTCTACTGGAGACCCACCAACTTCCAGCAGTGGAAATCTGGCCTGTTTTTGCCTTTGGTGCTTGTAAATCTGCTGCTTCCCCGCAGAGTCTTAGACAAGAGGAAAATTCATGGGCATGAGCATTAGCAGAGAAGCAACTGGAAGGACAAAAGAAGTGGCTTTAAGTACAATGGTAGCCACAGCAAGTTATCTGTTTTCATCTGGAGCTACTTAAGACTATCTTCTGCCGTCCCTCCCCAAATCCTTGTCTGTCTTTCCCTCTTTCCTTCAACCCAAGCTCAGCTTCTCAGACAGCTGTGGGATGGTTCGGTTTGAACCGCAGCCCTCCCCAGCACAGATCCCCACCTATCCATGGAACCAGACCAGAAGGGAAGAAAATAAACAAATCGTTGCCATGTGTTCATGTTTTAACCCCTTCCTTTCCCTTGGAAAGGTGTTTTGGTTGGCAGGATCCTTGTTAATCATTGGCCTGGCATCAGTGGTGAACCCAACCATCGGCTGGCGGTGGCTGATCAGAATCGCCTCCATTCCCGGCATCCTTCTCATCCTGGTGTTCAAGGTAGGAAGAGCTCTGCTCCCTGCTGCATCACCCTCCACCCCCTGCAAGCCTGGGGCTGTCCTTGTGTCCTCCTTTCACCACTGCAGCCCTCTCACCTGGGGTGCTTGGGAAGGTCCTGATGGCCTGGGCAGGGAGCGCAGACCAGTTGCTGGGGAGATGTCACCCTGTGGGAGATGGCTTGGCTTTGCTTTGCTTTGCAAAGTGTCTGGCTTTGCTGCCCTGCTGTAGCCCTCCAGCACCACAGGCTCCAGTGTCCAGGCTCCCAGCAGTACCCAGGGACCATGGTGATGGGCCAGGCATCGAGAGGAAGACAGGCTAGGCAGGATATGCAAAAAATCACAAGTAATATCTTCAGTCTAGTGCTGGCCACAGCGCACCTTCTTCAGTCTTTACATTTGCTAGGGCTGAGGAAAGAAGCCTCAGGAAAGTGTTCACAGAGCAAATGGGTGTCAGGGTCAACCGTGGCTTCCCCAGGTTTACTCATGCTTCAGAAATACCAGCCTCGGACATGAGTCTTATTTGTGGGGAGTGATGTGGAAAATCCCTACTTACAGTGCTCGTGGGCTCTGTGGTGCTAAGCTGTGGCTGGTGCAAGCCGTGCAGATGTGAAAGCCTTTCCTGCAGCTGAACGAATGCACAAGTCCATCTGGGGTGCTACCCGGGCAGTCAAATGCAAGGTCCCTGTGAACGTCCACTCGTATGACTTTGACATTTGGTTTCCCTGATTATTTTTGCCAGAAAAAAAGGTAGCAAAAGTTTTTAGTCTGAAAGAAAAAAAGACATAGTCAGCATACATACCTTTAAAAAAGGAGGAGTCTTTAATTCGTATTTCAGTGGTACAGATGTAATTGTTTATAATTTAATAGAGCCATCATTTAATGAAAAGGTATTTTATTTTGCTGTGTCTTTGGCTTCCACCTCTCACGAGTGCTTGCCACAGACAGCTCAATAGCAGACCCCTGAGAGCTGGACCAAGAAATAGGTTTGCTGGGCAGGGTGAGGCCCCCAGCGTGGGGTATGGGGAGCTGGGGCACTCAGGAGTGCACCAGGGCTTGGCTGGGGAGGAGGACAGGCAACAGGCTGCTCCAGCTCAGGAGGTGCCCCATGCTAAGCTGGCCAGGCTCCTGGGCATGACAGGAGGCTGTGAGTAGGGTTGCGTGGACAGAGAGGTGCAGAAAGGCTTTCTGACGCTGCTTCGCTTTCAGTTCATCCCGGAGTCGGCGCGGTACAACGTGTCCACAGGAAATGTGGCAGCTGCCCTGGCCACGCTGCGGAGGATAGCCAAGATGAACGGGGCAGCGATGCCCGAGGGGGTGCTGAGGGAGCCCGCCAAGGTAAGCCGAGCCTGCAGTGCTGCCCGGCCCCTCCGTCCCGGGCAGGCCTGCCGGCATCTGGGGTTCGGGGAGGGAGCGGGAGCGCCAAGCATGTCTCACTGCCTCTCTCCCCCTCCTCATCTGGTTTCTTTCCAAACAACTATTGAATGTGATGATGAAGATGTCGTTTTTCTTAGAATCATAGAATCATAGAATCATTTGGTTGGAAAAGACCTTTAAGATCATCGAGTCCAACCGTACCTGTCCACTACTAAACCATGTCCCTAAGCGCCTCGTCTACCCGTCTTTTAAATACCTTCAGGGATGGTGACTCGACCACTTCCCTGGGCAGCCTGTTCCAGTGTCTGATAACCCTTTCAGTGAAGAAGTTTTTCCTAATATCTAATCTAAACCCCCCTTCTTTTGGAGAGACAGTAATCTTGGCCCTCAAAATGGAATTGAGTTTTCTGCTTTTTTCCTTATTCTTTCTGTTTGGTCAGAAAAATATCGTGCTGAGAAAAGATTTCTTCCTTTACCACGAAAAGGGTTCCCAGCAAAGCGCGTTCTTCTTTATTGCCCATTCATCCCCCAGGGGTGTCCCCTGTGCCGTGAGACCTGGGACCTGTACCTCAGGCTCCCTCTCAGTGCTGTGGACGGTCGGGCTGCAAGGGTCCCTGCCATGAGGTCAACCCACCACTCCCAGAGGCTTCTCCCAGCCCCTGGCCAGGCTTGTCCGCTAGGTCCCAGCACCCCAGGTCCCTGAGTGTGGAGCCACAGACCAGCAGAAGAGGGTCAAAGCACGAGATCCCATTTCAGAGCTACTGTCATTTGCACCTGTAAGCAGCTGAGCAGCTCAGGAGTTGATCACTACTGGACCGAAATGCCCAAAAGCACGTATGGGTGTTGCAGGCAGGGCAGGAGAGGAGGTGGGGGCCAGGGCCTCCCTCAGGGTGCTCACCCTTATCCCCAGTCCGGGCCCTGCTGACTTATTCAGGTGGCTTCTTTGATCCTCAAGAGAGGAACATTGGACAAAACCATTGTCCAGGGCCTCAAAATTATTATCCAGCTCTTTTAAGTCCCTTTCCTGGACCTCTTTGCTGCTTATTCAATCCCACAGGCACCAAGCATTGTCCTTAGCAATTCATGCAAGATGGTGCTATTGTATTGGAATTAATTAGGATTAAAGCTTCCCTGTAGTTTAATTGAATTTATGTAATGGACCCACATTGGCTGTGGGAAGGGTTTTTGTTAGTTGTGTGCCCTCTCAGGCTTAACCAATGACGAGGAAGATAAAAATAAAGGCAACCCAAAGCGTCCCTGTGAACTCATCTCCCCTCAGTGGTGGGATGCTGGGGCAGCTGCCAGCTCTTGGGGAGCAGCAGGGCGGGCAGGGGCCCCCAGTGCCTGCTTGTCTCTCTGCTCACTGGCATTTCAGGCTCCCTACAAGATGCACGTGGCCACAAACTTGCTCCACAGGCAGAGCAGCAGACCCTGGGCCTCTCTCACCAGCACGAGGGGCAATGGGAGCTGCCAGCAGCCGCAGCGGTGCTGGCACCCCAGCAGCAACCAAGTCCCCCTCCAGCACCGTGACGGTCATGCTGGGGCCAGACTGGCAGGAGCTGGGGGGTCCTGTGGGGGCCGGGAGTGCTCAGGGTGTTCTCTTCTCCTCCCTTCCATCCTTTGCAGTGCGTCCTCCTGTGGGCATCCTTTGGGAAGAGGGGCTTTCCTCTCCGGAGGGCTGATGGGGTGCTGTGTTGTAGCATCTGTCAGCGTCGTGCCATCAGCAGCCTGGGACGAGGGCAGGGAGGGTCTGGAGCACCAGCTGCTGCTGCAGAACACTTGCCCCTGTATAAAAGATGCCTTTTGAAAAACTTCTATTTTTATCAAACGATTTGCAGGAAAGGAGAGGAAGATTCAAAGACCTCATGCATCCCAAATACCTCAGAACCACTTTGCAGATATGGATCATATGGTAAAAAAAGTCTCTTTTTTCCCCCCTCTTGCTTATCAGCTCATTCTCTCAGTTGAATGTGTGCAGGGAGCAGAAGTCTCCCGTTGACTCTGCCGGCATGGGTCACCATAGGCATGACCTGATCTCAGACCATGCCTCAAACACCCTGCGTCAGTCAGTATTAACATAGGCAGAAAAAGGCTGGGCATCCAGGGTGGTGCAGGGCACCATGGGTCCTTTCCTCAGGACAGGGCGGCTCAGGGGAGGTGGGGTGGGAGCCAGCCGAGAGCCGCAGGAGAGAGCCCATGCCTGCCTGCAGCGTGCACCAGCAATGTGCCCACCGCTCCGCTTCCCCTCCTGGTGTAAACTTGTTCTTCCTGAGAGGAGGAGAAATGCACCACCTTTGCAGGCCAGCCAATGTATCAGTGAAATAGGGCTCCAACAGAAACTCATTAACTATTACCAGTGCCACTGGCCGGGGAAAATTAAGATTGAAGAGAGGCGGGTTTCATATGCAATGTTCCCGGTAGCTGTATGCAAGGGTAATATACATTTCATTGACTTTGCTGTCTGGAATGGAAATACATAAATAATGGGTCCATGGGAACTCATTGACCCAAAATGTTGCGAAGTCAGGCCTTGAATTTTTTATGGTTTTTTCCTCTCAACTTGTATGAGTGTTATGAAATATCTTTCTTTTTGCTTTTTAATCTTCCTTTCTCTTCTGGTCCCCCCAGGGGTCACTGGCGTGTTCTCGGGTTTGCATTCCCACCCCTCCTCCCCGTGCCCCGAGCATCCCCCACCTCTCCAGGCAGCTCATTTCCTAGCCCAGATTCTGCCACTCATTTCTGAAACTGCCAGGGGGGATAAAAAAGTGAAAATTACTTCTTGGCCTTCTTATGATTAGGCGTATGCTGAATTACTTGATAGTGACAGAGCCAGGCTGCCATCACCCGTGCTGTGTTCTTGACAACCAGCCAGGGTGCGATGTGAGCCTCTACAGCCAGTTAATGAAAACTCCTTTTGAAAATCCCTGGGGAGAAAGGATAAGGCTTTTAAAAAAAACCCACAAACCTGGACAGTTCCTTCATGTGAGCTGCAAGCATCGGGGCCTGATGTTGAGACTCCCTGGTCCTCTGGGAAGGGGTGGTTTGGAAATGTCTCCACTTACAGCCCTGCATGAGGGAAGGGACCTAAGGCGCACGCTCTTCCCAGCGTGACTGCAGGAGGTCACCTGCTGCAGAGCAAGAAACAGCACAAGGGGCAAGCAAAAAGATGAGCTGTGAGCAGGGGTGGGGTCCTCCAAGGAAGAGAGGTGCATGGACAGAGGTGGTAGTGGTGTGCTGTGGGTGGGATGACCAGTGACCTGGTATGTGCCCGAGTCACTGCTAGACTCAGGCTAAGGGGGTCCATCATGCAGAGCCGGTGCACACAGCAGGGGGTCCAAGGGCACCCAAAACCTGATGTATTTTCGTTTCCTCACCTTCCTTGTCGTTGCTGCCACTCACTGCAGCGTTTCCCCCCACAGGCTTGGCATAGCTTTTGCTTATTATGGCGTCATCTTGGCCAGCGCCGAGTTACTGGAGCGGGACCTCGTCTGTGGCTCTGTGGCACCACCGGTGCAGGACCCTGGGGATGACTCCGAGGAGAGCCGCAGCCCCTGCCACTGCCACTTGTTCGGGTCCGCTGCCTACCAGACCATGCTCATCAGCACAGTTGGAGAGATCGCACGTAACCTCTCCCCCCCTCCCTGCCCTGCCTTCCCTTTTTTACAGCCAGCCAATACTTGCTGCAAAGCTTTTAGCTTTGCATGCATTTAGCGACCTGCCAGAGGTCGAGATATCCTCAAGAACTGCTGGCAAGCGCCAGGAACCAGCTCTTCAAATGAAGGTCTGGGACACAGGTCATGAGCTGATGGCAAGGGGCAAGGGAGGGCACTGCTCCCCAGGTGAATAATTCAACTTCAGCACAGGTCCTTCCAACAGCAGAGCCAAAGACCTCCTTTGCAATTAGTACATACTGACAGCCTCGGTTAGATTCCAGGGGAAATTGCTCCTAACTTACCAGAACCAAGCCTGGCTTCCGAAATTCCCAGACATATAGTTTTTGGAAAGTCATAAATAAGCAAGGATTGCAAATAGTCACATTGATGTAACTGAATGCACCACACAAGTGCTCTACTTACTTTCAAAGAGATGGTGGCCTCAGGAGCAGGTCCTGTGCCAAATGCTACAGTAAAGGACAGCTAAGTGCCCAGGGAATCCGCAGCAAACCAAAATGCCTCCTGCTGCAGCCTGCCAGGGAGCGCTGGGGGATGGCAGGGTGGCCCACAGGCAGCCACATGGCACCTGTGAAAGAACTTGGCACTGTGTGTGGGTCTAACATTGCAAAACTCCTGGGAGGTGAACGTTTTTCCTGGTTCATGTCTCAGGAACCAAGCTACAAAGCAACTGGGTGTTGGATCCTGCAGGTGCAGCCGGGCTAGGACCAGCCCAGTGATGCACTCAGGTGCCTGCTTGGCTCCCAGCTCATGTGGGGACTCAACTGGGCACAATCTGGGCCTCTGTGTTTGGCTGGGCTGTGACCAGAGGGAGCAAAATCACCCAGGCCAGTGGTGTTCACCCAGTAGGTACCTGCCTTTGCCTGTGCTACTCACAGCTCAGGACCAGCGCTGGTGTCCTGCCTTAGTACAGGAGGGAAATTTCAGAGGACAGGCTCCAGACTCTGAGAGAAAGGACAAACAAAAAAGGGGCATGGGGGTAAACTACAGGGTTTGGATACAGGAAGGGAATTATAGGGTTTGTGCATTTTGTAGACCATTTGGTAGGCACTGGGGAGGCAGAGAGGTATTTCTGAGGCACACTGCGTAAGGTCTATCAAGACAGACAATCATTGCAGTTAAGTCATCTAACATTTTACGGTTTTCCTTTTTATCTCCAGTAAATCCTTTGAACATTCTTGGCATCAATTTCCTTGGAAGACGCCTGAGCCTGTGTATCACCATGGGATGTACGGCGCTATTCTTTCTTCTCCTTAATATCTGCACTTCGAGGTAGTCTCTCGCTCAGCATGCGGGTGTTGTGGGGGGGGGTGCAATGCTGTGGGCAGAGGACAGTACTTGTGGTATTCTCAGGTTACCAGTCAGGCCAGTAATTCTTGTACACCTGAAAAAAAAAAACCCTCTGCCTGTTTCCCTGCACTTCCTGAGAAAGCTGCGGCAGCAGATGCTGTAGCGCAGGGGTGTGCAGAGCAACTCACTTACTTATATTACTGAGCCTACATGGCTTCCCCTAAGCATACAACTAGCTGCTTTCTAGTGCAGGCTGGAAAATTAAAAATGATGTGAAGAACATCTACCAGAAAGAGGTCATATTTTTCTTTCAGTCTCTTTTTTCCCCTCTTTCTTTCATTTTTGGCAATGCTACATATGTCTCCTCTAACTTGTAGAGTCGGGCACTTCAAGAGGAGCTCCAGGCATCAAGGGAAAGGCTGCCATGAGTGCTGTAATTATCATCACGTTGATTTGTGAAGATGTGTAAGAAAGACCCCTCTCAAGCTGGCAGAACTTAACGGTTACTGCAAATCAGGATGGCTTCAAGCTGAAGTTTCCTCTAAACTGGCTGGTAGCCTGACAGCTGCTCACCAGCAGTGTACACCCCTGCTGCCTGTCCTGTGGGCCACTGGCCCTGGAGGCTCGTTGAAATACTTGAGAGCTGGACTGGGAGGCTGCAAATAGTCATTAAGCTACACAAGCCCCTGTCAGGAAGCTTAAGTCATTCAGTAAGGCATTGGCCTCTGTACAGCTATTATTATTATTTTCAGTTTTCCCTGAAACTGAGCTTGGCCATCATATTTGCTTGCAACAGTTTTATACAGGAACTGAAAGCGAGGGCTAGGCTGGAAGTCAGACTTGACCGTAACGCTGAAGGCACCAGCTGAGCCACTACGGTCCTGTTCAGATCATTCCCTCCAGCCTCTAACAAACACTGGCCTAAAGGAAACCTAACGTGCAACAGCCTGTTGTCAAACATGCCGTGCCAATGGACTAAAGAAAGATTATACTTGTCAGCAATCAATTTTTCCTTACGTTTTCCCTTATATTAAGCTGGTAAAGTTTTAGCACAGTGTATATATTAGATTGCATCTCCGCTGATCAGCATTCAGCAATACTAACTCTTTGCTCCACACGGCTTTCTCTCTAGCGCAGGCATGACTGGCTTTCTCTTCATGCTGCGTGCCTTGGTTTCAGCAAACTTCAACACCATCTACATTTACACAGCAGAGGTGGGTCCTCCTGAAAGTACGTTAAGCTGCTCTGGGGCATGAAAGACCATTTGCCTTATTTATTGACTAGTTAGAGTCACCTTCCTTGAACTAAGTATCTCTGGCTTCATGGCCCCACTGTTTTCGTATGCAAGATCAGAGAAGGAATCAGAAAACTAGTTGGAGGTGACAAGAGGCGGTGGAAGAGGAATGCCCTACCGAGCTGCCTGTTGGTCAGCTACTACCAAATGTTATTTTTGAGGATGTTGCGTACCATCATCTTCCAAACCCCACAATCTTTCCCCTCCCCAACCCCTGCAAAGTTAGAAAATAGGCTACCACTGAAAGGAACCTTTTCCAGCACTTGAGGGATGTAGTACTATGAGGTAGTATATGAGGTTATATATATGATTTTTTTTCACTTAGTGGAAATTGCTGTGTTCTGTCTGCAAACAGTTTTAATCCTTCAGAGAGCTTGTCCTTCAGAAAACTTTGGAGCCATGAGTTCTGTGGATGAAGTATGCATTGTTGGGGTTTCTTGGTGTTCTTTTTTAAACCATTGTGTGGAATTAAATGTATTGCCTTGCAGATTGAGTAAAGTGATAAACAGAAGTAGCTCCCTGTGTTGGCCTCATACTTCTTTTAATAGGACACTGTATTATTTAAGCATGCACCAGGCTTGAGTAAATACCAACTGTTTGATAGTCCCGAATTGGATGCTGTTGATGTAAAGACCATTGCTGCAATGGCCATATCATAAACCAATAAATACTACTCGCAATTTAATCAGCGATCAAAACCAAACTTGGAAATCCCCTTTCCGGCCACATACCTGAACTCTTCTTGAATTACCTTACCTCCATTGGCTTGGCCCAGTAAAGTATTTAAACAAAGGCTTCCGTGAGTATACTTGCTAAAATCTATTGATATTAACAGGACTTAATTAAAGTTAAGCAAAACACATGTTTAAGTGGTTTTTTTGGCACAGGTGTTTGGGAGACATGAAGAAGAAAATACACAAAGCACATTCTTCTAAGCCTGGAGGTTCCTTATTGGGATCTGCTTTTCTTTTTCCTCCTTCTAAACAAAAGTGCTGTTGATACAAATAAACAGGCAGTCTTAAAGGCTGCAGACAATATCCTTTCTTCCTGCTTTCTGGATAGAGGGCCTGGCAATACAAATTGAATTCTTCCTTTAGAACTCAGCCTATCCTCTATGACTTTGATGTGAGCTGCCCAGCACAGCTGGGAGAAAGGTGGTGGTGGTAAGCAAACAGCAGGGGAATCACACCCAGCTTTGATTAACTTGCCCCAAAACTTTACTTGGTGCAAAAAATGGCAGATTTGTAATGGCACAAAAGAGACCCAAAGGAGCCTTTGTTTCTTTTCATATCTTATCTCACTCGCTGCCCTTGATAATGTAATGGATCTCTCTGAAGAAAAACTAAAAAAAAAAAAAAAAAAAGGAAGGAAAAATAAGGACACATATCACAGATCGTTGTTGCACTAATCCAATTTCTTTCTGGCCTGTTTTAGGTTTATCCCACCACAATGAGAGCCCTGGGGATGGGAACAAGTGGGTCATTGTGCCGTGTTGGAGCCATGGTGGCCCCATTTATATCACAAGTAAGAGCACACTTGGATAATGTTGGTAAACATTGTGCCAATCATTGCTATCAAATACAGAGATGCCCCTGAAGTTCACATTAAAAAAAAAAAA
>VYZW01017273.1:3520-20570 GCA_013401315.1 Balaeniceps rex
CCATTTTAAGTTCCAACCCTCAAACAGGTGAGCTTGTTAAAGAGGCCATATTCCCATGTGGGGAATACAGGGAAACATATGAATCACAACATCACAAAACAGTTGAGACTGGAAGGGACCTCTGGAGATTGTGTAGTCTCACCCCACTGCTCAAAGCAGGATCAACTAAATCACGTTGCTCAGGGCCACGTGCAGTCAGATTTTGAATATTTCCAAGGATGGAAACTAAACACCTATGGGCAACCCGTTTCAGTGTTTGGCCACCTTCTTTTGTTTCCATGGATGTTCATGTATTTGACTTCGTGCCCATTGCCTCCTGTCCTGTCACGGGTACCCCTGAGAAGAGTCTCACTCTCCCTTCTTTACTGCCTCCCTCCCATCCTACCAGGCATTTATACACACTGATAAGATCCCCCCTGAGCCTTCTCTCCTCCAGGCTAAACAGTCCCAAATGTCTCTGTCCCTGTATGTCCCTATCTGTCAGTGTCCCTGTATGGCAGATGCTCCAAGCTCCCAGCCCTTAATGTTTTTCATGACCCTCCACTGGATTCAATACAGTATGTCCATGTCTCTTTTGTACTGGTGAGCCTAGAACTGGACACAGCACTCCAGCTGTGTACAGGGGAAAGATCACCTCCCTCAACTTGCAACACCCTTCCTAATGCAGCCCAAGATGCTGTTGGCTGTTTTTGCCCAAAGGTCATGCTGTGGGCTCATGTTCAGCTTCATGTCCACCAGGACGACCAGGTCCTTTTCTGCAGAGCTGATTTTCAGCTTGTTGAGTTCAAATCTCTAAACCAAAGCAGCTGTGGTATTGCCCAGAGTTATCTCACATATAACTCTCTATAAAATTGATCACTGCTGCAAATACTTAAGTAGGTGTATGTAAGCAGTACAAAATTACTATTTATTTAACTGTAAAATGAAGGGTTTATGTTCTACCATGATCATTATTACATTTTCAGGTGTCAATAGCTGCCAAAATGACTCCCATTTCCAAATACGTAACAGGAAAATACACAACCCTAGTAGTTAAAACTACTGGGGTACTGGGATGCAGAATAACTTAAATTATCAAATACTCCCAGGCACAAACTGAGTTTGTAATTTGTCTTATGGGTTTACCTGCAGCTATGGCCAATCACTTCAGCTGAGTCTTTGCTTATTCCCTTTATATCAAAATCTAAGTATGACCTACATGTCTATTAGGGGTGACTTTCCAGACTGACTTTTACTCAGCCACCATCTGGGCATTTCATACAAAAGTTGTGACAGTGAATGGAGAAAAAAAAAAATCTTCAAAAAATATCAACATTATGTGTTATGCTATTTAAAGCACATAAAAAGAGTGGGAACAAAAAGCCATGCACAACCCCCCCACACACGCTTTAGGGAAGGATAGAAAAAAATACTAAAAACAAAAACACATTTAACTTTTAAAAAGAAAAAACAATTGAGTCTACTGCTTAGATGCAGTAGGACAGACAGAAAAGGTGTTGACCTTTTCCTTCCCGAAGGGATGGTCCCTGCAACCAGGTGAGCAGCCTGTCTCTGAGCAGAATTTCACCACTTGAGCACCATCACTCCCCACCACGGGTCTGCCCCTATCACATACTCATGCTGCTGCTGAGAGTGGCAGGTGCCAAGAGACTTCCACCTACTTCTTGCCTCTAGCTGTCTTGATATCTTCCAAACAGAGAAATAGAAAGGTCAAAACCACATGATTTGAGTAGGGAACATAGGCAGATGGATAAGGGTTGAACTGCAGCCTCCTAAGCTTGATAGCTGGAGCTCATGATGCAATCTGTTCTGTGAAACATCCTTTTTCGTGTTATTTCTGGCTGTTTCTGCAATGTGTCATCAAATGCCATTCATACTATGAAGCACAATGATTGCATTGCTTTTTTTTTTCCTCAAGCTTGCCATGACTGTTGACTAAACAGTATGTGGGCTACAATTATCGTCAATGTAAAATGCAAAATCGACTCCTACCTGCACATGGGAACCACCATAGCAAACAACGCTTTTTTTTTTTTCTCTTGAACCATGCTATCAGTTCCAGGGTCCATGGTCTAGGGACCATGTAATGGTCATGCAACTATAAACATGAACATCTGAAAATACACAGTTTGTCTTCTCTTTAGTCAGAACCATGAAAAATGAAAAGATTTTAGTCTTTACCTCAAATTTCAAAATTATTCAAGGCTTGATAACTGCTGCTATTAGAGTGATCCTTGTCTCCTCCATTCCCTGAACCCCACATTCAGCACTTCCGCATTCTTCTCCTTCCTCCCCAGAGAAAAGAAGTACCAGGCAGGTACAGCTAAGCAAGTTGTGTTATGACTTTCTGGCTTCCAATAGCTTTGTCCTGTGAATACCTTTGCTATCTAGTGACAGTTGAGCTCATGCCGGACACTTATCGTGTCTCTCATACTCAGTATTTAGTTCTCATAACTGTAGGATCTTTCACTGAGACGCCTACAAAGTCTCACTAAGTTTTAAATTTGGTTAAAATTGGCTACAGGGTTCTGAAGTTATTAGAGAAAGAGGCAGAATAGGTAGCTTGTTCTCATTACCTTAGTTTCCCAGGGAAACAAGACTCTGAGTAGTTCAAATGCTTTTCCTACTGCCGTACTGAGAGAAGGAAAGCAAAAGAGTAGAAAGTTACTAATAAAGGCAGCAAACTACTAGGAAAAAAGTTAGGGTGCAGTATGCCATCATAGGTTCACTTCATCACATTCATCAGTGAATACGTAAGCAATCAGGACTGAACTTGGTCTACTGGGTTTTCTCAAGAAATTGTAGATTCTGCTAAGGATATCCATAAATAACGTTACTCCATTGCTTTCCTCCCATAAATCTGGATGAAAAGCAGCACAGCTTGACTAGAAACTCTGTTTGACATAACTTCTGAAATGAAAACATGGGGTTTCTAAAGGTTGCAGTTTTCTAAGGGTTTTAGTTTGAGTCTTTCCAAATGAAAAATTCCTTCTGCTTCAGAATGACAACACTGACCCAAATGAGTCTTCAGAGCAACTTCTTCCCCCAACTCTCACCTTTTCATTCTGTTTCTCAATATCTTGTTCAGTTTCCCAATCAGTTTTAAAATTGGGAACACTTTTCCAAATAGAATATCAGATATTCAGATATTTTAAATGTAAATTTAAGTGCTCTAGATAGTGTAGCAGAATTAGAGTGCTGCATCTGAAGCAGTGAGAGTATTCCCATCCTTTCCAGAGGAGCCAGGACTTGAGCTGAAATGTTTCCAAGCCCCCTCTTACCTGAAGACCTGGGGGGACACCCACTGGTGACCTGCCCCATGGCAGGCTCCCGCTCTTGGCCAGCTGGGCTTTGCTCTGACAGTGTGTGCTGCTCCCAGGGGTCTCAAGGGCAGTCTCACCTGCACGTCATCTCCTTTCTCCCTTCCCACAGTTCCCCAAGTTCTTGTTGAAAAAGCTTTCATTCTGTCATTTGCTCTTTAGTCGAACAATTATTTTCAAGTGATTGCAGTGCTTCTCACAGACATGCCTAGAAATCTCAACAGCTGCAAGTTTCTTTGTTGCATACAGAATAAAAATATTTGTTGGCTAGTTCTGAAATGTCCTACACACAATGAGTTTATTACCTATAATGGTCACTTTAGAAATATTTATTTTCTTTTTGATTTCCTTGTCAGGAACTGATGAAAAGACATTTCCCAATCTGAAAGTCAAAGTTACTCCCTCTAAAATGAAATTGCCTTGAACACTTGTCAATAGGACTATATTCATGTGAAAAATTCAGCCTTTTATTATGTGTATAGCAATACCATAAGTGCTAACCACACATCACGTGCTGTGTCTTATAGCACTGGTGACCAACAAGATCATGCTACCTACAGGAGCTTATAAACTAAACATGAGAGGGCGTATAGCTCAGATATGTTTGCTTCAAATGTTTGAAGCAAAAGAAAAGCTGGGAAAGGGGACAAAAGAAGAGTTGGCATGACCAATGTGACAGGCTAATATATTTTTGCAGTAGTATCTCCTGGTGAACATTTGCAATGGGATAATATACTGTTTGAAGCAGCAAAATGTCATTTTTTGTGTGAGAAAGATTGATACAAACATTGATAAATAAAGGTGCCCCACAAAAAGAATATAGCAGTTTTAGGAAATGTGTCAATGAGTACTTTAGGTTTGGGTTGGGGAGGAGGAAAAAGCCCCGTGTTCTGAATTTAAGTGGATAGATTTTTCCACAGTGTCTGACAAATAGCTTGCTAGGTCTCAGTTTGAGCTTCCGGCAAGATCTTTATAAGGAGGTGTCAGAGTAAGTCTGAGAACTTTAGTTAGAGGAGAAAGAGACTAAATTTTATTTGCTGTGTATTTGTTCTTTCCTTGTGATGACCCACTGAATACTGAATACTTCTTAATCACAGACATGTTGCTTGGAAGTGACCTCTAGAGATCATCTCGTCTTACCTCCAGTTCAAATCAAGGTTGTCTTCAACACCAGGTCAGATCAGCCATAGCACTATCTAGATGTGATGGCAATTCCACAAAATCTCTAGGCAAACCCATTCCAGTGGTGCACCAACCACCAACACAGCCAGGAGAAAGACGTAAGAGAAACCAGTGGCTGGGAGGTGAACCCACATAAACTGAAAATGGACACTATTTAAAACATTGAACTCATCTTTTAAACAGTGAGAATATTTAATCACTAGAGCAACATTTCAAGTAAAGTGATAAATGCTCCATTTCTCATTGTCTTCAAGCACAGACTGCTTTTCTGGCATGTATTTTAACATATACAAGGTATATGTCACTGAAGCGCAAGTTATCAGGCTCTGAGCAGGGATAAGGGAGAGAAATTCAATGTTATGTGATATAGGGGAGATCAGGGAAAATTATGCTCATTCTTCTTTCATCCCATTTATGAATTAATACAATATGTGTACCGTGATTGTGTGCACAAAAATGAGCACTAGTACGTCTGACTTGGTCATTTTTATGCTGAGTGTCTCATTTTTGGGTGCATATTCTGAACATCTGGATTCTTTCATTGCTCCGCAGAGGTCACAAAGTAGCTTTACAGTGGCCCCCCTTAGACTCAAGGGGAGAACTTCAGAGCACAGCACGCTGTCTGCAAGATATCTGCTAGAATATCTTGTCTTTAAAATAATCTCCTGAATCATAAGCTGATCCTAGTTCTGGAAATTCGTTAGCAATTGCTTATTTAGCATAATGACTCAGCGCCTTTCTCATCACTAAAAAAGGTCCTTCCAAAATAATATAGTCTTGTTGGCTGGGCACTATAGAGTAGCTCATATTTCTGTCCAGTTTGCTGTGCCAATTTTTAAACATGATTTCTGAGATCCTGAAATGTCCCAGAAGATAAGTATCTGTCCAGTGATGATTTTCCAGCAACTTGCACTAGCAGTGAGGTATCGTAAAATACAGGATTGATTCTAATTATCATCTGTAGCATTTCCCACACTAGAATACTAAATTTTCCAGTCAGGATAATAACACCTGGTAGCATGGAAAAAGCTCTTTAGGCTTCTAGTTTCCATTAAAGGCCAATCTTGCTATTTTTTTTTTCTTTTCATCTTTCCTGTTAGGTTGGAACAAAACAAAACCTACAAAACATCAATTTTAATTTTTAGGACAGGGCCTTGTTTTCTGAAGCATGAAGTCAAATGTCTAAATATCATATTAAGAAATACACCTGATCTTTTCACTGAGAGCAACTAAAGTCACAGCTGATTCTGCGTTGTAACACTACTTTAATGAAATTGAAACCAAAGCTCTGAAAAATCTTAAACACAACCTCCATGAGAAATTGACTTTTCAAAGCAGTTTTATAAAGACATTAACCAGGTTTGCATTGTTCTCTTATGGTAATTTTGCTAAAAATAAGGTAGTTTCCTTCAGCCAAAATTACTTTTGGTCAGACAAAAGAGAAAATAGCAATAAGCCAGATTTTAAGCCAGTGCAAATGGATTTGGTTCTTTTGAAGTCAATGGATTTATCCCAATTTCTACTAGCCAAGGATGAAATACAACTGTGCACTACTAAACAATGCCCCCTTTATGGCTTACCACTCTTAAGTGGCAGAAGCTGCTTGGCAAGCATCATATTGTATTACTTTACAGGGCAGCTTCTGTTTTTTGCCTCAGTGGGACATTCTACCAATGGTGTGGGCTGTGTGTCCAGCATCTGTCTGAGTGTCCTGCCTGCTTTTGGTTATTTCTAACAGTAGGTCTTTACCATCCCTCCTCTTAGCCTTAAAAGGAGATCTTTCAGCAGACAAAGCACTTGTGGGCTTCAAAAACTTCCTGTAAGAGATGAAAACAGCCCTTAAATCTTGATAACTGGGGGAAGCTGTAAAGGAGGTATCGTATTTCTCTGAATCCTGGACTATGACTTATCTCATAATGTGTGTACACAAGGGGACAATGTGAGGGCTGAGCAAACCACTTCTGTGTGTGGCATCTCATGACTTAAAGTTTTAACGTTTTCTTAACTTTCCCTTTTCTCTTTTAATGTGCTTCTATGTATTTCATGAAGCTCCTGTTTCCAAAGGTTTTAATCTCCTACAGCCGCCTTAACCCTCCAATAGCAACTGCTTGGAGAGCAGCAAAGGGAATAATTTTTCAGCAGGTGTTGATCTAGATTCCCCATTGGCGGGTGCTAGTAGCAGGGAGCAGTTGAGTTGAAGGAAGGGTTTAATTCTCCGCTTGTTTTAATTATCAAAAAGGTGCAGTGGGTTCTTTGATGGAGTCTCTTCAAAAAGGTGCCAGTTCCCAATGCAGAAGAAAGTGGATGAAGCAAAAAAAGGAAATTGGGAATTCCTCTGTGATGAGTTCAGTGCAATTCTGTTCCTTCTGCTATTCATGAAGCAAGCAATAGCTTCACCATCTCAGGAGACTGGCTCACCACACTCCTTAACCATGGCAGGTAAGAGAGGTACTTAGATAGCAAAGGCCTGCTTTCAAATAGATGACAAATCTCAGCCTGCCAGTTATCTCACTGTCAGCAGGTATCTATGTGTAAGATACACAACAAACAAGGGTTCTCGGAAATAAATGGGATGAGGATATTCACATTCTTCTGAGTTGTGCCAATCCTACTCATCCAGGTATTGACTTACATTAATACATACCCTGTAACCAACCTGCAACACTGCTCCTTCCGCAAAGATCACTTTAGACAAAATATATGAAGGAAGAGAACAGAGGGAGGTTGCAATACAGTCTCCAGACCACATTTGGCAGTGACCTGATTTAAAAGCACATCTCCTTACTTATGTCTTTCAGGAGAGGATAGGTACAAAAGTAGACTTAAGGCACAATAAGTGCCTGTGAATGATATGGCACACATTTGTTTGAGGAAAATTGTCCCTACACTTGCACTGTTGCAGTGTGGACTCCCAGCCTCCCCACCTGCCAAATATATCCTGCAGAAATGTCATATGTAGAGTGTCTGTTTCCTGCTAAGCAATGCCCTGTGACCCTTGGCAATAGAAGCCTCTTTCCCCTTCGTCGTACTGTGCTGCTTTGTGTCCTCTCTGGGTGAGAGTCGAGAGTGTTGCTCCCTTGAAAGATCCTGGACTGAAACCCCAGGTAGGAAGGAAGCAGCACACAGCATCTTTTGTCAGAGATAAAATGTGATTAGCCTGGAGGATGTGCGAGTAAAGGAAGCTTACAGGAAAGCAGAATCACGTGACTCTGATGAAGCATTTAAAGGCTCTTGTTGCAAAAATAGGGTAAAGTAACTTAGAATGCAGGAAAGCTGGAGTCCTTAAACATAGCCTGTCAGTGTATCCCAGGTCTCACAACCTATCAAAATGCACCTTTAGCGCCCGTGAATTTTCACAGAGAAGGTGGTTGTGATGGTTTCATTGTGTTTGCACATGAAGTTGTAGCAACTTCAGATCTAAACTGTGCACCTATGTTATTTTGAAGATATAGACCAAAAAATGATGTTTACAATAATACATCTTTATATAGTGTGCCACGCCTGCCTATCATTTTCAGTAAAGGCAAATCAAGGAAGGTTTGAATCCGTCTGAAATTTGTATTTGTTGTTGGTATCGATGATTTTCGGTATCAAATCTGGATTATTCCGTTTCAAGTCTAGTCTAATTAGTTTATTGTTATAATGCAGTCAAACTCCTCTTACCTATATAGTCCTTCTGCAAATGAAGCATGTATTAATTTTGTGTGCTGATAAGAATATGAAGGTAGCAGTTACCTAATAAGGAAAGTTCTGTCTTAGCGGATTTGCATGTAGTTCTGACGGTTTTAAGTATTTCATTCAACCAATTTTACGACTGAAATTGACACTGTAGGTAGACGAGACATAACACATTTGAATAAGAACATAACAAAAAGTCAGGGGAGGAGCTGAATGGAGTAAATTCAAAATGACTTACAGCAGAGTGACTTTCCCAGGTTCAGCTTGCTAAGTTCATTTCACATGGGACATTTTTATTAGTTTGGAAATTTTGCTTAGAACAGCCTGCTTAGATGTAATATGAAAATTGGAAGTAATGGCCACAGCTTTGTAAACAGCCAAAGTCTGGTCTAATGCCACATTATAACAGAATTTAGGTTAATTATGCCACAAGCAGAACAGAATTTTGGCCATATAAATTGATAAATACATAGCAATTAAAGATATCAAAGTGACTTCAAAATGTGTTATTTTTATCCAGTAAGATCTGTTTGTTTACATCAGTGCAGAATGATTTTAGCTCTGTTCTCCCTTTGTTGCAAAAGTAAAGAGCATTTGACAAAAATATGTCCCAGCGATGGGTGAAAGGTTCAATAGACATTTCACGGATTTTCTGATATCAGTACTATCCAGATAGATGTTTGCCACATTTGCTTGGACATACGAGAAGAGGTGTATGAAATTTCTGCAGGATTATTTGTAAGATCTAAGTAGACCAGAGCCGTTCCCTGTGGACCCCCATTTCCTCTACGTGTTCAAGCTATGCTTAGTGCAAGGTTGGAGAGCAGCCATCATCACAGCTTCAGGAAACTGAGGTGACCAGTCACTGACCGGGGACTGCTCTCTCCCTCACAGCAGATCAAGAGCCATTCTGGTTTGGTCACAGCTTCCTCATCAGGATGTAATGATACATCCAAGCCATGAGCCATTTCCTTCGATTGCACCTCCTCTGCTAGTGGTTGGTCAGATAAGGGATATTATATAGCCTCCCAATCTCTTTGATGGACACAATTTATCAAAGGGACATCCTACCCTTCCTTGTGCAACAAGGACTACATGGTGCTGTGTACGTGCTCCTGGTCATGGGATGTCAAACTGTCCAGGGCAGTTCTGCTTCTGCTAAGAAAATGCCTGGTGGTGGTATAGTGTTGGCACAGGTCCCAGACTTGGCACCAACTTGGATCCACAGTGATCTTTAGAATTCAGGTGGGACTTGACCCCAAAAAGTTTTGTCATTTCTGGCCTAGATACTTTAGGCTTATGCCTGCTTATTCACAGCAGCTGTAAAATTATCCTCATTAGTGATCACAATCACTTATTTAAAAAACAACACTGAAGTTAAATGAAGGTGGCAAATAGCCACAGATACCACTCTGTATGATAATGTACACAGAAGATAATCTGTCCACAAAATTTACAATTTAAAACCAGTGGCTCCCAAATTTCTTTTTGCAGCCAGCTCCCGTTTCCATTGGTAGTTGAGGGTTCACAGCCTCCATTGAGTTAATGCAATGAGTGTTCATGACACCCACTTGAGAAGGACCACTACACAAGACAGCAGCTAAGTCCAGGCAAGGGCAGAGATGGTGAGATGATGCTGGTCAGCAGAAGAGGCAGTGTTCAAGGTATCAGGGCTTTTTCAAGATTCTTACGGTGCATTTTGGCAAAGGAGTATTTAAGGAGGAAGCATAAAATAAATATGGGGGTTTTTTTTGCAAGGAGATTCTTCCATATATTAGGGACAGTATGAAAAAAGCAAGGAAAGTCTTACTGAGAGATGTGAAATTTGGGAGTAGTTGGTACCACAGGTGCACTGCAAGTAGAAGGCTACAGTCACAGGGAATGAGAAGAGGAAAGCTCATGTCAGGCTTTATCATTTTTTTAAAAAATACTTTTAGAGTAACGTGGCAGAATTCTCATCTCCAGATGTCTTTTCCTCTTCACACAGGGAGGGCTGATGTGTTGAAAAGGCAGCCAGTATTGCAGGTGGGGATGCAGTGATACCAAGGTAGAAGACAACTTATTTGCTGTGGGTGAGTGACACAGAGAAGCCACAACAGCCAAGAAGGAAAAAGGGGAGAAACTGAAGAGAAAATAAGGATTCTTAGTTAATCAACTAAGAAGATGATTAACTTCTAATCAACTGAATGTCATGGGAAGAGCAAGTGGAGGGATTCAATCTTTGGATGCAAACAATAAGCTTTTTCCATTTAGATAAATATTCCGGCCAGGCAGCTCTTGTTGTGGAGCAAGAGAATGAAGTAGAAGTTCCCAAGGTTTTTTTGGTACCACCTAGAAAATTAAAAACTGTCAAACCTTGTTGTACTGTTTTCATTTAACCCTTCCATATGTGCTGGAAAACATATCAAGCAAACAATGGAATTAAAACAGAGAATAAAAATTAGTGCATTTCAACACTTCAGAAACTGTGGATGATAAACATGTAATCCTTGAACTGAAAGAAGGCACATAGTCAGCCATGTAACTGACAAAACAACTTTTTTTTTTTGGTACTGCAAAACTAATAATACTTTCACAAATCATGCAAATTGTCTAAACATGCAGCAGAAATAGAAGTGTTTTTTTCTATATTGAATGCAAATTTGATCAAATAGCAAGTCATACAGTGTTTACTAACATACCACAAGAATTGCCAATCATATATTCATCTCTATTACTTAAGGGAAAAATAGATGTATTATTGAATCTCAAGATTTATTATCCTTCCTCTCAATACTCATAATACTATTTTCTGACATTTTGTGCTCAGAATTTATCCTTTTTTTTGCTTCTTGGGAGATACACTTTGTAATATTTTCTGAAGTTGATAGTATTCTCAAAAACAGCACATCTTATTGCATTGTGGTAATTTAAAAATGGAACAGGCCACAATTAGAGGATAATTATTTTAGACTTTATGAGAGCTCAGCTTACTTTGATTTCCCTTATCTAAATTTTTCTACACTGGAAAATGTTCTAATTATTGCTATAAATGTTTTAATGATAAAATTCTTGAGAAGATTTGGCACACAGCCTGCATATATAAGGAAACTCACATAAGTAATACAGTTGAGGTTTCTTTCTTTTCAAAAAGAAAGTGTTTGGAAGGGCCTTCACCTGACACAGTAAGATAAAAACAGTAAGATGCTGATAATTTGGGTTCCAATCCCACAAAGCCCTGGGACGTATACTTAACATTAAGTTCTGGGATCACATCAGAGCCAATGGCACCATTGACTTAACAAAAATAAGTGTGCTCAAGAGATCTGCTGGATTAGAGCAAATATATTCTGCCTCTTACAGGATGGAGTTCCTTAGATGAGGATTTAACAGTAAATTCACATAAAAAGGCTAAAATTTCCATCCTAACACAACTACACCTTCCACAATAATTTATGTCTACTTTTCAGTCCCAGTTAGAGATTTAAAAAAGCAGGGTATCCAGAATTTTTAACTGCATATGACTGCAGCGGAGGATTTGTGATTCACAGGCTTCCTACCCTCACCCTCACCCCCTCCCAAAAAAACCCTTTCCTTTCCAAAAAAAGAAGCTACCACAACCTTTTCCATGTTCTTCTTTTTTTTTTTCCTAAATATACTGCCAGAGATGCTTCATAGCTGTATATCCTAGGTTCCACAGGAGCTGAGTGAAACTGAGTAAGTGGCAGCAGTTTCCCAGAGCCGCATGGGGATGGTGAGGGTTTGCAGCTCCCAGGAGTCGCCCCTGCCACAGGCTCAGTGCCAGCCCCATGGGTGACTGGGCTGCCATTTGGGCTCTGATAGTCCATGTCCTAGGTCCTGTCACCAGACACCTGGGCCTGCACAGCAGAGTATGCTAAGGTTCAATCCAGGTAGGCTTTCTTTACCATGCTGACCACAAAATCCTGAAAATCTCCATCTTAAGACTTGAGGAATACACAGGCTGGGTCTGGAAACCCTGCCATGTGCAGTCCCAGCCTGGAGGCAGGTGCAACGATAGATGCTCTGTAACTGCAGCAGTCTCTGCCCCGGTGCTGTTCATATGGAGAGGATGCTTTGAATTTCTCTGAAGACTTCTGGATGCTAAGTTAGGGCTCTTCAGGGATATGGGGGAACTGAAACAACAGTATATGAGATACTCTTTCAGTGCTCCCATCCCCGTTTCTGGATGCAGTCTGAGGATATGTCCTATAGGCTGGGTAGACATAAATATTAATCAGATGTAATGATTGGACAGCAAATATCTAATTATTTTATCCTCTGCTGAAAAGTTTGAGCAGGCTGAAGCTGAACTGCTAGGAATTAAAGATTGTTGTGGTTGTTACTCAGTACGTGCATTTCCTCATATTCCAATTTGTTACGGCAATAATGGAAAGACACATGAGGGGATACTTCCTGTACACTAAATTTAACTTCCATATGTTTCCTTTTTTCTCTATTTCATACTCCATTTTTTTGCTTATACTGTTCCTGAGGTAAAGTTTAATTTTATGCATTGTTGACACCATCCAAGTTTGAAAGAAATCCAGTTTGAATTTTTTTGCCAATTCCAAACCTGATTTTTATTTTGAGCAAAGTGCCAGATGAATTTCAGCTTATGCAGAATTTTCATTCAGTTTCAGGACCAATATTGTATGTACTTTGGGCATGCCAACTCATCTTCTTACTGCCTTAGTTATTTTACGTAAAGATCCAGATAATATGGGTCTCTCCTCTGGTTATGCAAGGGTGAGAAAAAAATTGAGAATGCTGAAGGGTTTTGGGGGTTATCAATTCTCTGTTTTTTCAGAGGTGTTCCTTGGAGACCTGCCAAAGAAAAGGTTTATGAATGGTATGACCGACGTACTTCTCTGTAGTCCAGTTGGACACACACAAGTCCTCAGTGCTTCCAGTGCCCTTCACTGACACAGCAATTGGATATTGCATGCACAATATATATTTATTCTCCTGTTCATGGGGTTTGATTGATGTCCAGAAACCTGACAGGTGCTAACACACTACTAACAGTAGTCTGCCGTGGTAAATCAAGTGTCAGGCTGTATGAGCTGTTGATTAAAATCCTACCTGATTAAATTCTTAGGCATATAAAGATGATATATACTCTGACCAGTATGAAGGGCAGTAAATTTGTTTAGGAGTCAAAAACTCAGGTTCACATCCCTGCGGCATCCGAGTCTGTTCAGCGGTGAGCCACTCTCAGACTCTCCTTGGACACACACCATTATGCACAAACATTCATCATGGCAGGATCTTCAACCTCCATCTCACAAACTCAAAGCCACCTTCTCTCTAGCCAAATAATTTTTACATAACAATTACATTTCCACATAACAAAACAGTTCCAGCAGAAGAGATCCATCAATAAACTCATTAGTCTATGCAGGAGACATGTTTGATCCTTCCATGTGTCGCACGGATGTGCTAACCCCTGGGCTATTGATTATTTGTGGAGGGAGGGAGTTCTGCCATTTTCCACTCAGGAAATGGAGTGTCTCTCTCAGGGAAAAAATATAACATTGACAACCTGGACATGGCTTTTCGTTGCAGTCTGTATCTGGTTTCCTCCTCAGCTGTAACACTGTGACACACCGTGGTCACAGTGTTCATGGTCAAGGAAGAGCATGTCTCTGATGCCAGCTCGAGAACACCAATAGGCCTATGGGCACACATTTTTAATGTTCATTGAAATCCCCCTGTGAGCTGATTAATTTTGTGTTAGGTGGGGTTTTCCGAAAAGTTCGAGGAAGAAGTTGCAGACGTCACAAAGGAAACCAATGGCAAATACAGGCATAAAAATACCTCACATCCCCACGTCCAAGTTTGAAGTTCAATCTCTGACTTATTTCCCCTTGGCATGCAACACAGCTACATTTTGGCAATGTAAATTTTAGTTTTACTGGTGCATGCAGGGAACTTGTAGGCAACTAATAGTTCAGCACAGGTACCTGACAGGAAGAACTCAAAACTTAGTGATTTGATTTGCCACAACAGTTGGGCCATGCCTGTCCTGTTTTGAACCACCACTAGCACCGTTGATTTTTCTCCCCATCTGATCCCAGATGAATACTGAAAACAAAGAATAAGTCAGGAAAATACTCTTTACAGCCTCCTCAGTTTTCCACTACAGCTGATAGCCCTGACCAGTGCAGATTTCCTGACTTCTGGCTCAGAGTGAGTGTAAAGACAATGAAAGTGTCTGTGTGGTGGGTGTTTTTCACAGAACTTGTGTAACTCTGCTAAAATGCGTCACAACTAACACCTCTTTTCTTCCTTGGGATCAACACCAGATGGACTGTAGGTTTCACTGGACAAAGGCAACTCATCTACTTGTTAATCCCTTGAGCAGCAAATCGACTCTTGAAATTTTACTCCCTGAGAAAAAAAAATGAGAGGGAAGGAAATGCCTGGTTAGGCCTCATTAAACTTCTGCTGCCAGGCACTGTATGATCATGGATAATGAGGACCCCTTCTCTTTTCAAGGAGCTGAGTATTTTATTCTTTCTGCATTGCCTGTCTGAGGACTGGTGCAAACGTTACCCATCTGGAGTTTTTCTAATGTCTACAAGAAAAGCATGCGTCTGATTTTACTTTCAGACTAGCTTATGACCCTTTTTCTTACCCATATTCTTGTAAATAGGATAATTTTTTTCTTGGCTAGTGTTTGTCCAAACTGCTGCGTCTGGGCTTTTTTCTTTCTAGCGTATAGCTTACATGGAGATGACAAGACCTGGCAACTGCTGCAATATATTGCTTTTGCTTACCCAAGGTTGGGGATATCTCTTGATTTATTATTTTTAACCTCTAGCTAGCAATTCCTCATTCTGAGCTACTTGAAAGACACACATTCCTTCTTTGTCTTTTTGCTCCTCTATCTAGCAAGGGTTTTCACAGTCCTTCAAAAATACATGTGTTCAACTCTTTTACTCATTGAATAAAAAGGAGCTACAAACAAGCAGTGAAACATGCATTCCAGGAAAAGATTAAATAAACCGTTTTCAAAGCAAATGGAAGAAAAACTTGAGGTAATCTCATCATAATCTATTTACCAGCAGGAGAAGAGACTTTTTAAAAGAAAAAGACCGATTGGCATCTAACAGTTGAAAATGTAGTTAGACGTATTAAGGCTTAATGTCTATTTTTAAACCTGAGTGTAATCAATAAATAAAAAAAACCCTTGTCAATCCACCATCCTTGAAATTAGCACTGGATTACTTTTCAGATATTATGGCTTGACACAGGATTTAGTTGATGAAGGGACCAGAAGTGTTTTCTCTCTGCAGCATCAATTACTAATGAATTGACATATAGTTATTATTCTCACATTGGTGTTTCTAGCCTAA
The DNA here is from genome assembly GCA_013401315.1 of Balaeniceps rex. Classification (NCBI taxonomy): domain Eukaryota; kingdom Metazoa; phylum Chordata; class Aves; order Pelecaniformes; family Balaenicipitidae; genus Balaeniceps; species Balaeniceps rex. The sequence continues at coordinate 19,059 of VYZW01017273.1, forward strand.
TACACACTAGTTTTCCTTGGATAAATCAAAATTTGAATAGTGTGTTTCTCAGTTTTCAGCCTGTCTAGATAATGCAGCTTTGCCAATCTCTGTCCTGTTGCTCACAGGCTTAAGATTTTTAATTAGGACTCTCATGTTTCAGAGTATTTCAGAGGTGCTGAAGTTTGCCAATACCTTATTTGATTGCCTTTGATCTAAAAGTTATTTATCACCTACTGCTGTAAAATAGGAAGGAAGAGTACTTGCCCATTTTTGGAAAGTACACCCTTTCTGCTCTCACTGTCTACACTCTGGATTTATGACTCTTGGCATGTAATCCTTAAAATAAGCATCTTCTATTGAGAAGTTCGGATACTTAATTATTTGAGAGACAAATGGAAAGAATTTGAAGAAGGAAGAATAGCTAGAAGCAGTGATTTACTAGGAAAGGCTGAAGTACTGAATGATAGTTAATGGAGAAGAGGATGAGCCTTCCTTCCAGTTGGAGGGACACTCGTGAGCAGGAAGCTATCCAATAAGTACAGTTTTAAACAAAAATGGAAAGGCCTCTCAGGTCACCACATCCATTTCCTTGTTTTAATAAATGGAAACCAGTAACTTGAACAGTTTCAGAAGGGTCGTGCTGGAGATCAGAGAAACAGTGCCTATACCAAATGCTAGCATGCATCTCTGTGGATATAACACATCTATTCATGTTAGGATCTTTTGATCCATATTTTGCACATTTTCCTATTTAAGACCACAGTTAAATACACTGTGCATTGAAGCAATCCACAGTAATGTTAATGACAGACTCCAGTGCTGCAATGTTTGTTTCTAAAAACAACAAAGATGGTAATTTTCTATTATTTCAACTGCAAGTCTAATCAGAATTAGTCTGATTACTTTCAACTTCTCGCCCTTCTTCTCCTTCTCCTCCCCACTCACAGTGATTCATTTCTGATCATCACACAACAGAAAGAATATTGCAGAATTCATTTGGAGAAAACTTTTGTTTGCTTGACGAGAATGTGTTTTATTAAAATACAGTGTGCTCAGCATTAAGTACTAATAGGTGATCACAGCAAAATTGCATCCAAAGAACATTTAAAAGATCATACAATCCTAATAGAGCTTTTTTTAAAAACTCTTGAAAATATTGGGTTAGGAATATCATAGCCATGCAGAGTATACTGACCATGATGCAAGAAGCATCTAGCAAAAACTGGCTCTTCAAAAAGCAATTTCAAGGCAAACAAGCTGGAAAATCAAAGTGAGCAAGACACAAAGACAGAAAGAACAGCAGATACAAATTTTTGAAAACCATTATTCAAATCTGGGAACAAACAATAAAACAAGAATGGGACCAGTGTAAAGAAGGCAGAGCCAGTCTCTTTCCAGCGGTGCCCAGTGACAAGAGGCAATGGGCACAAACTGAAACACAAGGGTTCCCTCTGAACATCCAGAAACACTTTTTTACTGCGAGGGTGATGGAGTACCAGCACAGGTTGTCCAGGGAGGTTGTGGAGTCTC
>VYZW01017275.1:0-12002 GCA_013401315.1 Balaeniceps rex
AAAAGTAACTCTAACTCAGCTGAAACCAGGACATACGGCCATGGTATGTATTGATGTATGTGTGTATTTGGCGACGGACAAGTTGCTATAAATTGTGCTATGATCATGTGAAAACACGGAGCGGGAGTTTGGGGACAGGAATGCCCCGTGCTTCGCTCCTTGCCTGGTCACCAATGGGCTGATGCTTTGCCTCCAGCTGAGAGGTCAAGTGTGTGGTGGCCTCTATAGCTGGTGCCCTTTGGGTTGACCAAGTGGAGCAGCTGCCCTGCTCGTGCAGCAGATGTGCTTAATCTCAAGATGTTTTCCGTCTCCTCTGACCTGCGGCATGGGAACCTCAGTGCATTTCCCAACCCAGGTCTCGTTAGTGTGATACAATTAGATTATTGAAGAGTGCAGTTGACAAAAGACACATTATTTATAATTTGCGTTAGTGGTAAAAATTGCTTTAGACTGAAATTTCATAAGCCTGTCTTCGTGTCATTTGTCGTTCAACAGATCCGATAAGGAAAACCAGCATATTATAAAGAAAACATTTTAAATAGTTGCATGCGCAATAGTATTCCCTTTTTTATATTGCTTCAAGAAAGAATTTAACACTTCTATTTTTCAACTTCCTTCTCGGATGCATGGGGTTTTTTCCTTGCATTTTATTGGTGTACCATTCTAACAATATAAACTGACTGCTTTTTCTTGCATATGGAGGTTTTATTAGAAGAAGTTCATGAGTGGATTTTATTAGCATTGAAATCTGCAAAGTTTGTGACATATTAAACTATGCTTAAACGACATCTTTTTGTCATAAACCACTAATGTCTTTCTGAACTGTACTTTTCTCAATAGAATATTTAGAAAAGAAAAGCACAGCTTAATTTTATTTTTAAGGATGCTTAAATGAACTAATGATACTGCAATTTACTGCAGTATATTGTATATCTCAAATGACGTAATTCTGCACAGTAGTATTTTGACTATTGATTTTTTTTTTCCAGGCAAGACTTTTTCTTTAAGTTCCTGCAGAAGTATATTACATTAACTATACACTTTTTTATACTGCATAAGATATTGAAAGTATCTAGTTTTCCCCAAAAGACATACTGAATCATATTTTACCTATAGCATTGCATTAAATGCCAGTACATACAACAAACGCGACCTGCAGTCTGAAGCATTAATTAATGATTACATTAACAAGATGTTCTTATTGTTACAGTGATTTAGTGTAGCGGTACGATGCGGGATTACCGATGTATCTAAATATTATGAAGCCTTTTATGAGGATTTCAGGATATTATTATTTCTTTTCCCTCCCCTTGTGAATAGATGTGAAAAAACTTCATACAAAGCAGATCACAAACCCTACATGTGTGTATTCCACAAGACTAAGAAATTGGTTAAAATTCTGCTGAAGTTCACTGAAGAAAAAGGGGGGTTTTTGGGGAGAGTGGGCTATCCCGGCAGTCGCAGGCTTATTATTTCCTCTCACATCGACAGTATTTCTGGTGTCTGTTTTGTGTTACAGGCTGAGGCTTAGTAAATATCTCTTCTCTCGTTAAAATAAAGTAGAGATGGTCCAAGCTAATTGTATTGATAAGATAGTTAACTGGCACTTAGGTGGGAACTTGTGGTATAATCCCCATTTAATTCTAGAGTTTATTTAAATACAGCAATATTCGTGATTTATACTAGTACACATGATTGCAACACATAAGATACCGGTAGTTCTTATTTTCTTTTTGTGTGTGGCAATTTTTCCCCCTCTGTGCATACTGCAACGGTATATATTTTTTTCATTGTGACAACACTTTATAATACAGATAAAGTTAAAGGGAATGTCAACCTCAAGCTTTCTGTGCATGCCCTGTGCTGCTTGCCTGTAGTAAATGGTACCATTGGACTGTTTTCACACAAATGCTTAAGGTGTCCTGCCCATCAGTCACTAGTGCCACAGAAAGAAATTTCTTGTGCACCAAACGATTGAAAAAAACACAAAATATCTAAATGTTGTCATTCCTCCGAGTCTTAAGCTCGGTTGCATTGTGAAGCTGCTCTGTCTGCTACTGCTGAATCTCCCACCAAAGAATTTTGCCAGTTCCCCCGGCCAAATAACACTTCTGGAATTATAGAATATATTGGGCCTATTTTTCCTTCCCTTCAATAGGCAAAGTTTAGCAAGACCAAAGCCTGCTGGACAAATAAAAAGAACTAAAGAATTGAAAGAACTTGCAGAAAAAGCAGTTTCAGGCTTCTTTAATTATCCACGGATGCCAAAAGGCACAACAAGGAGAAGATTCATATCAACAATGTGACAGATATTTTTTATTCTACAGTGATCCCGTCAGTAAAAGAAATTTAATATAGACTTTCTTATCGCTCTCTACCATCTCATTTAAGCGTGCAGGTGACTGAGTAATGCACCCCAGGAAAATTCATCTTCTCAGAATCTGTAATTTTCTGACAGAGAAAAACATTTTGTGCCGGGAAAAAGGATGAGGAGAAGCAGTGCTTCTGCCGTCAAGTATTTTTCCAGTGTACGTTATTTCTAAATACTGCAGCGAAATTACAAGAGTAGCAGTGTTATGCTGTTGCGTGTTTGGTGACTATTGAGAGGTTTGCAAGCTTGTTCATACTGATTTTGCTGGATGAGACCTAAAAGGCAGGCTATTTTGTAGCATCGTTTATCTATTTAAAGGCTGCATAGAGAAGACTTCATCCCTTGAACAGCCTAGGTTATAATCTGCACTCTGGGAATTTGCACTCATCTGGAAATCTTAGTGGCAGCACCACTTTGTTGCCGCTGAGGAGAGTCTCCAGCTTGATCTCTGCGTTTTCTGGGTTCTTCCTCTCAGCATGCTGCTCCCTTTCCTCCATCCAGCTCTCGATAAGCCCCTTTTTATGGGACAATTCCCACAGACCTCAGCCACTTGCCTAGTGCTCGAACCTGTACTATCCCTTGTGTAGCTAGTCCAGAGGCACTGACCCTCAAACCAACGCGTAAAGAACTGCTCAGGTACAGTTATGCCATAATGTAACTCTTTTCTGCTCTGTATAATTTGATCCTTAGTGCTTGAAAAGTGCGTGGTTATTTTCCAGTGGCGTAAGGAGGTGATAAATGTAATTACCAAAGGGGTCAACTGCAGTCAGCTGATGTCCCTGCTCACTGCAGGGGGTTGGACTGGATGACCTCTAAAGGTCCCTTCCCACCCAAAGCATTCGATGATTCTATGATTTGCAGGATGCTATCTAGGAGTGTAGCAGTAGGGGAAGACAGATGTAGACAGTGCTGGCAAATGTGATGCACCTAACCCATCTCTTGTCAAATAGTTTCCCTGCAAAAGCACTCATAGGGTGAGCAAAAACTGTGTGTCCGAAAGAAGTTATGCTGCATTTAGAGTGGAGCAGTTCGTAAAAGTAAGAGAAGGTATTCTATAATTAATAAATAATAATATCAGCCAGAATGAAGATTTATTGCCCGTCTTGCTGTGCACAAATATATACACATATTAAAAAGATATACAACAATTTGACGTGTAGTAAATATTTATTAAGAAAAGGATTTTGCAAAAAAAAGCTTCAAATTCTCAAATCTGAAAGATGCAAACCAGTGCTCTCATTCCTCTTTAACTGGGATAGGAAAATTAAGTAATTTGGACGAAGTTTCAGAGAAAATCTGTGGTGGGGAATTGAACACCAAATACCAGTCCAATCTTTAATAGCAGGATTTAAATTTTTTTTTAATCAGTAGAAAATTTGCATTGTCTCAGATTTAATTTCTGTCTGTTTTCAGCTGCTCTAGCTGTACATTCTGGTATTTTGACAAGGGAAAAAGGTAAAAACACCTTTTAAATTAAAAAGATGAACACACTGATGCTGAAATAACCAAAACTACTCTGCCTCTCTGAGGAAACTTCAGAGGAACTGTACCTACATGTGCTTGTCCCACATCTGAGGATTTTAGGAGGATTTGCTGGTTTGCTTTGGGTTATCATTGAACCTCAGCTAGACTTTTTCTCATGGACATTACTGATCCATGATCCTCAAACCAGGTGGGGTGGGGGTAATCTTTTTCTGCAATTACACTTGCAGCCCAATGTCCATGTTAAAGATTACTGGAGAGCGGGCAGGGGGTTTCTCTAAGCTGAGGGATTCAATTCTTCGTGGTGCTGAGTATATTTTTCTGAGTGTGTTTCCACTCATGTGGAGCCTGGGGTCCTGAGCCTCCCAATCCATGGAGGTTGTTCCCAAGGCTGGATGTAAGCTCCTAAAACCACAGGGATTCTATGGGAAATGCACTCTTCGTTCAAACTTCTCTCTCCAGCCCTGTTTAATAAATGATGTGTTCGTGATCTTTTAACATCAGTAACAATTTGTTAGTCATATTACACTGTAGAAGAGAGACTGGGAAGCTATCTGAACCATTTTAAAACTTAAATTAGCCACCATAAAGTGCAGAATAAAATTATAAAGACTTTCTTGTAATACAAAATTCATAGAGACAAAACTCTAATTTCCTGATGGATATATGATATTAATGTAACGGATACCTCAGTGTAGTTAAATTGCATTAAATGGTTATTAATGCTTGAATAAACTTCAAGGAAGTGGGTACTGGTTGAAATGGGATAATATTTTGTTCTGCTAAATTATACGTTAATTGGTATTTCCTCTCTTGTAAAAGGACCTAAAGGGCTTAATAAAATATGTGGTAGAAACATTATTTTTTCTTCTTGAGATGTTAAGCCTAGAGTTTAACTGGAAACATTTCAAATCATTCCCAGAAAATTCATCAGCACTCACGATGACATGGCTTACAGGACTCCCCAAAGTAAATAATTATGGCTTCAGTTATCCAGGAGTATAGAGGGCAATATGCAAGGGAGGGAAAGAAAAGCTGCGAGTGAAGTGTTTGCTGTTTTATTTTCATGTTTGAAATTATACTTACTTCTCTTAGATGTAGGTAACCGTTTCCAATGTGGCACGGTGGATAATGAAGGCTATTGGCATGACATGGGGAGACCACTGTTCCTGGACTAATAGAGGAGGGGAACTAGTAAAGGGCCTCAACACCCATCTCCAGATAATTCAGAGAAATACCAGCAAATCAGGAGAAGATTTTTTTAGGACAACCTCATTTAATACATCTCATTCAGTAGTCTAAAGTTTCCTGAAGTGATTTTTATTCCTCCGTTGTAGAACCGTTTATTTCTTGTGTCAGAAGTAACCAGAATCGTTACGTAAGGACTAAGTATGATATTCCTACGTGGAAATATCAAATATGGATTCTCTTTCATTTGCAGAAGGAAAAGAAAAAAGAAAAAAAATTCTGTATGAATATGTATATTCTTATATTTATGGATTTATCGGTATTATGACTAAGCTTCCCTTCACTTGAGCTTTCAATAACACTGTGCTTAACAATTACTGAAAATGAGATGTTTCCACCTTTTCCTCTAAAGGAACTTCAGTTGATTAATGAGTGAACGCATACAGATAATTAACTACATCACAGAAAAGAAGTAAAATTATTTCCTTGAGAACACAGGAGTTAGTGAGGATGCTTCAACCTCTCGCCGTACAAAAGCCATTAATGTTTTGATTGCAATGTTGCTGGGTTTTTCACGGTGGATATGTAAAGTTATGTTTTCTCTGCTCCTCCTGGCCCCCCTCCCCATGAAAAAACAGACCCTGTCTTTCAGGTTTCTCATAAAATTTTTATTTTTTAGGTGATACTGTCTGGGAAACACAAAATTGTAGCCCTCAAATATCCTCAAGCGAGATATTCTCCTCATGTAGCTTAAAGCAAATCACAGAGAAAGAATGAGGTTAGCCAAAGTTTTTGAGCTCTGTGATTTGTCTTAGAAGAAAAACATGATAGTGGAATCAGATACTTTTGATGCAATATAAATACTTTCATATTTACAAAGAATGGGCAAGTTCCCATTTCCTGATTGCCAAAGGAATCATGTAGGAGACAGCATTTTTGTTTCCAGCCAAGTGTGATCCCTTTCATAGATTTAATCCAGAGTCTGGCTACAACTGTGTGTCTCGCTGAGCCTAGTCTTTGCTCAGCTTCCCTTCTCTTTCTGCTTATTTTTCTCCAAGACGCTTACATCTTCAGAAAACCCTTTATCCATCTGTGCTTTGGGTGCATCCTTACCCTAAGTACCAACCCGGGTGTGGGTGTGGAGCAGAGCCTGATGCACTTTCAGCTACCTGGGTACATAAAAGTCAACTTACAACTATCTTATCTGAAGGCTGGTAATTGAAAAAAGTCCCTTTCAAGGAGGCTTTATCATTTGCAAAAGCATGCATGTAATTGTGGAAACAATGCATATAAGCATAACTGATTGTAAACAAAAATTATTTTATAAAAGCCAGGTGCTGCAGAGCACTTATTGCAAACCATGCGTAGCCTTGTCAGAGGGAACTTGAATAAGTTATGATGTAATGGAACTTTTCAGTAGTGTAGGATATGTTTGATGATGAAAGGCTAAAGCCATTGACTGAAGAAACTTCTCTGAGGAACGCAATATTATTGTGACTTTTATTTTAAATCCTACTCCTCCTCAGCTGATCCAGAAGATGTAGCACTTAGGGACACGGTTTAGCGGTAGACTTGGCAGTGTCAGGTTTACAGTTCGACTCGATCTTAAGGGTCTTTTCCATCCTTATGATTCTAAGACACCCCTGAGTTCCCGACCAGTCCATGGCAGGCAGCTCACACGGGTGCTGTAGTTAATCAGAGGCAGAGCAGGGTGTTGTGAAACTTCCAGTGCGTGGTGAGCGAGACCACCCTGAGCCCTGCAGGGACTCAGCACTTCTGAAGATGAAGCTCCCTGGGAGCTTCACCCATTTTTTGGCTGGCAAAGTGCCGCTGGTGCAGCAAGCTGAGTGCAAGGGGTACCTCGTGCTGCTCGCTGCGTTGCTAACTGGGATCATTTCTGCTTGGGAAGAAATTAAAAAAAAAAAAGTCAAGGCAAAGTCATTTTACCCTTAGAATATTTTCTTTTTCTGAGGAAGAAAAAAGGATAACTTAAATGGTGTGATACCCACAGCTGAAATGATAGGTCGTTTGTGAAACTCATCTACATATTTCTTTCTGAGATTTAACCTGTGTGCTATCCAGCCATTAACATGCCCACCCTAAGGCGGCTGATGCGAGGGAGAGTTCAAGGCATGCGATGAGGCTTGTTCTTCTCAGCAGAGGGTCACAGTTTGGTTCCAAAGGAAACAATACCTTCATCATCATTTGGGGTCTTTACCACGGCACCCTCTGGAAAGGTGTGCTCAACAAGGGACTGAACTCAACAGTTTCCGCTCGCACAGGAAAATAAAAAAAGAATAATGCCCTCCGCAACAGGGATTCATATGGAAGAGTCTGTGACCTGACTTAGCTGGGAGGTCAGGGTAGATAATCCAAAGGCTCCCAAAGGGTCTTAAAATCTAGGAATTGTTAACAATACAGACCCGCTGTGTGTATCTCATGGTATTACGAGGTGGTGCAATGTTATATCCATGCCTGTACAGAGTATTGCTGAGCACTTTTTAGAAACAAACTGCTGTTTTGGGCTGTTATTACCATTTTCTCCAGAGCAGAGGGAGCTCAGAACTCAGTATTGCTCCACCAGGGATGAGCGATTTATTGGATGATCTGTCTGAGCTCTCAGCCTTTTCCTTCCCAACTCCGCTACCCTGCACAAGAATGGAAACGCTTTGTGGGCTTCATCTTAATAGGGACTCCCCCACCCCAAAACAAGATCTTTATCCAAAGATTTTAATTAATTGCAAAAGTTAAAAATAAATCGTGCTGGAGTACCATTGATAATCCTCCTAGGCTGGCTTTCATTCATGTTAATGTGTAATACAGCCACAGTAAGATTTAATTTTAACCATAATTATAAAAGTTTGAAATTAAATCTTACTAGGGATGTGTTCTCCATTAATATGGACAAAAACTGATCTGGGAGGATTATTATGGGGGACACAAGAAAGATTTAATTTTTAACTTTTATAATTAATTCAAAAACGTGATAAAGGATTTTGTTTCAGGGGAGGGGGAGTGCTCTCCGGACCACTAAGACATCCCAGCAGTCTTTCAGAGCCATCTTAATTACAGCCACAAAGAATTATTTGTTAGAGAATAGTGGTCAGGAGCTCAAACTGCTTCTTTTATCCAGAAATAAATGTGCAGGCATTTTGAAACTTTCACTGAAAGAATCACTGTAGTTCATGGTGAGGCAAGGAGCTCAGAGGGACATATATGTATGTGTGTGTATATGTATATATATGTACAAATACATGAACACGCAGGGGTTGAAACGTGTATTATACACTTATATAAACGTGTGTATAGATATGTGAATATAAATGCATTTTATGTATATGTGTGTATATACTTCTATAAAACTTGCAAGAAAAATGCATTTGTTCATCTATACATTTCTAATACTTTATACACATACGTCCACATAGGTGCACACAAACATATGGATGGCTCTTCTTCCCATAAAAAAAGACGACTCTGCGATAAGACAAAACGAAGACTAATAGAAACCATTTCTTTCAAATAGATGCAATTGTATTTGGCTGCACTGGATTTCACTGCATTTGTCATGCTGCACAGCAGGCAGAGGGCAGAAATCGAGTAAATTTACTGAAAATTTTCTATCAAAGGTCAGGTTATGTCACATTTAAGGATGTATGAAAAAGATTAAAAGGAATCAAGTATTCATTTCACAGGTACATGTTTAGGAACCAGCTTTGGCTTTAAATAGCAATTCTTCTCTGAAATACTATGCCTGGATGATTTCATATTCACTGTGTCTAAGGAACCTCCACACCAAATGTACATGATTTTCCAGTACAGAGGGGTTGGGTTATTTTTGAGTTCAGCTTGTGGTCACCTTCTTTTCTTTTTGCTGCTCTGTTTCTTTTTCCTTGCCTCCAGTGCTGAAATTTTAACATTCAATCTGAAAATTCAAGAAGATTCTTTCCTCCTTCTCGTGCCAAGAAATATGATTGAGTGATGAGTCTTGGTGAGGATGCGCAGAGTTGAGAGCCAGGTTTAAATCCTTATCCTGACAGTTCCTCATCAGCTGGGGTTCAGTTTTAAATTATTCAAAAAGGGTGGTAGCTCTTTGTATTTTATTGAGAAACTACATATTTATTATAGTATGAATAATAAAAAGACTTTTTTATTATTGCTAGTGTTATTTTAGTTTTAAGGTTTGGGTTTTTTTGCATTTTGTCATAAATTTTACCAAGTTTATTTAGTAACAAAATAGAAGAATAACTACAATTTTTTTAACTTTTAACAACACTTCAAAAAAGTTTGGAAGCATGAAAAGCAATATTCCAGAAGACTAAAAATAGGTGTACAGCGATGAACATTTTTGTGAAGGTCTGCATCCTTGCAAATATATATCAAGCCAGTCACAGACTCTTTCTCCTCATCTTCATGTTTTCAGAAAATATATCTGTATTTATGTCTCCCCTAATTAAATAATTCTAGAAGTAAAATCTGAAGAACTCTACCTTCCATTCCTTAATTCAATGACACGTTTAACGTAGTTTGTATTTTTCGTTTATATTGTAGGTTTTTATGAGCATCTGCCTTCATTTTTTTTTTATTCTCCTTTCTACAAGTAATCAGGTTTGGACCACGCTGTAAAACACATTATTATGAAATTCTGCAGTTATACAAGGCCGATTCTCCCTGCATTAGCACCAATAACCCCTCCTCACTGTACACTTACATTAGTAAGGTCACAAAGTGGCCCCAAGTAACTAAACAGTGACGAGCGGAAGAGCATTTTCAGATAGAAATGATCTTTGAATCACCTCTGTAGTCTTTTGAACCTCAACTTGACTGTGGGATGTGCTAGGATACACAGACCAGGTTACTTCGAGCTTCCACCTAGCTGCCTGTAAGACCAGCGATTGGTATTTCTGAGGAAAAAGGGAGTTATTTTGTGCAGTGTGTGACTGGCAAGAGGAGGCTGAAGGGAGACCTTATCGCCCTCTACAACTACCTGAAAGGAGGTTGTAACGAGGTGGGTGTTGGTCTCTTCTCCCAAGTAACAAGTGATAGGACAAGAGCGAATGGCCTCAAGTTGCGCCAGGGGAGGTTTAGATTGGATATTAGGAAAAACTTCTTCATGGAGAGGGTTGTCAAGTATTGGAACAGGCTGCCCAGGGAAGTGGTGGAGTCCCCATCCCTGGAGGTATTTAAAAGCCGGGCAGAGGAGGCGCTTAGGGACATGGTTTAGTAGTGGACAGGTACGGTTGGACTCGATGATCTTAAAGGTCTTTTCCAACCAAATGATTCTGTGAACACCCTCTGTGTTGAGCATCTGGTGGAAAAGTGGGCACGTGCCTTGTGTTACTTCTGCCGTCGGTAGTGAGCTGAAGGCTCCTTTATTTCACCTGGCCAGTTACGAAAAACTCCCAACGTTGGGAGTTTCTTCCAGTGGTCTGAGGTAGCAGTGGCAGTTCCCCACCTCATTATTTCAGAGAGGAACATTTCATCTGATAGCAACGTGTTAACACAAGTCCTCTCAGCTCTGCCACATTCCCAGTAAAATAAATTTAGAAGCACAATACAATAGAGCTTTTACTGGTGTTCCTCGTTTGCTACTGTAGAGGTGAATTTGTTTTTGGCATGCTGGTTTTTGTGTCTATCTGTAGAAAACATACTGATGGATACAGCAAAAAAGGACCAAAAAAAGGACTAAATCAGGTACTTAAATATTTGGCACCTTTTATAGTTACAGATATTTTCATTTTAATCTTATTTGTGACAAACAGTTGCTATCCTTTGCAAAACCTTTGAAATAATAATAATAATAATTATAATAAAATCAGACTATGAGGGAAAATATTTTTTTTTCCCCTTTTTTTTTTATTTTATTTTCCTTCAGAGAAAGAAAAAGCTTTTGGGTCTTAGTCAACAATACAACATACAATAACCTCCTTTTCAACTTTTTTTTGTGGGCGTTCTACTGCTAATACTTTTGCACAAGGCACTTTCTGTGTTCTGTTACAGGCTATCTGAATGGTCAAACACAGTTTGACATAGATGGGGAAGGCCATGGGGTGTGCCTCTTGACTTCAGTGGTCTTTGAGTCTGGCGATAAGACGTGGTTATATGAGGAATCGCATTAATGCAGGGAAACGCTAAAAAGTTGAGATGTATTCTTAGGGTAAGCTTTTCTTCTTAGAACTACATACCTGAGGAAAATTTGCCTTTGTAATCACCTACGTCGCTATACTTACTAAAATTACTGTGTAGAAGGAATGAAAATTAGAGATATTTAATATATTCTGAGGATTTCAAAGTTCTGTAATAGATAATAACAATTGTTCTCCTGTTACTGAACGAGATGTTGGACATGGTATATTATAAAACCAAGATTACCGTAAGATAATTTAAAAATAGTGGTAATGCCATCTTTATTGTACTCAAATTGATGGGAACAGTGACATGGGATTTTATCAGAGATAAAATGCGTCATGGTCAGTTGCCTGAAAAGCAGGTGAGAGTCCGACGGTGCTCAAGTTACAGGATGAAGTATAAGAAAATATTGCTTGTGCTTTCAGCAGAGAAAGTCTCATCTCAAAAGGAAGCCTTGGATGGCCAGAGTTACTGCTGTTCATGGGTTCAATAGCTGAATTTATTGAGGCATGAATGAGAGGAAATTCGAGCTTTACGCACATTTTCTTGGCCAGGGGCCTACTGTGCGTATTGATTTCCGAAATCTGCTTTTGCTAAATATATAGCTGAAATCTCCTAATGATTTCTTTGTATTTGGGGAAAAAGAAGTTCAGCGACATCAACTTAACCCCTCTGAATACCTTTTCTTTCCACATTTATCATCAGCCACAGAAAGACGAGCCCCTACAACTGAACCTCATGGGACACAGCAATTGCAGCCCGGTTGCTCACACACCATGTGGCATTTGTGTCTTGGTGGGCAGGTGCTTTTGACTGAAAATCTGTTTTTTGT
>VYZW01017278.1:1812-13501 GCA_013401315.1 Balaeniceps rex
ATGAATTGGAGGAGATTAAAATATTCTAGAGTTTGAGCGTAAGGCAGAAGCAGGTATTAATAAACAACTCCTACTTAAATTTCTTACTATTTCAGATGCATCCCATATAGAAAACATAGTTTATGATGGTTGTAAATGTAGGAGAACATGGCGGGGGAAGGGAACAGAATTCAGGTGGATATTAATTTTTTAAGAAATAGATTGGAAAGGCTTTACAAATATTTCAAATTGTATTGTACTTTGCATATGTCTGTAGAGCTTTATATTTAGCTTTATGTGGTTTTCTTTAGTAGTCATCCAGGTTTAACATTCAACACAACATACCTTTGTGTTTTAGCTATTTTAGAATAGCATTTGGTTCCTTTAAAGAAAACTGCTAAAACTTTAAAATATTTGTAAGCACATTTGTTGTGTTACCATTGTTAGATATTTTCAAATGTGGTTCTATACTTATGCAGTGTATATCATTTTGGTGACCATCTGGGCCTTGCAGTCAGAAGGTGTTAAGTTCNNNNTTGCAGTCAGAAGGTGTTAAGTTCTTTCACAGCTCCTGTGGACTTTAGTAGGTTGAAGTGTAATAGAGCTGCAAAGTATTAAGCTCTGAATGAGACAACACTTGAGGCAACAATTTAGTTAAGAATGAGGATGAGGAGTACTGAAAATAATAGGCTCTGAAAACAGAGGAGCTCCTCTTAAAAGAGGAGTTTGAAGGACACAAATTACAAAGCAGGCATTGACATTGGGAAGACTAGCAGGATAAATGTGCAGACTAACACTCATGAAAAATACTTTTGCCATTTCTCAAGTATCATCATGCTGGCTTCTTTTTCCATTCCTCTTTGGAGATATTTCAAACAATTTTAGTGAAAACACAGTGCAACCCAGAATCCAATTTAGGAACTGTGCCTGAGGGGTGAGGAAGCCTACTTGGGGGACATGATTTCATGTCTTTACTGTGGTTGTTCTGAAACCGGGTCTTGAGTGTGAACCTTTTATCTGTTAGCTGAATGCTTCCCTAGCAGACCTATTGGGGAGTACTCTTCATTCTCTCTTGTTGGCATTGTTTTGCTTTATATCAGTAATTAAATCTCTGTTGGGTCAAATTATCTCTACAGTTAAGTTGTCAGGAGATTTGCCTAGGATACAGAAGAGTTAGGTTCATATCCATGCTTAATTATCTACTCTATTACGATAGCTTCAAGAGGAGAGATTCAGGTATAGACCTAAGAACCTGACGGCCAGGCTTCTGGAAAACGGAAAAGGAAAAATCTTTCCTCTCCCCATGTTCATTTATTTCAATTCTGTTTCTCCTCCTCTTTTTCATACCCTATCTCACTGTCCTAACTATCTAGTTATTAGCTGTGCTGAGATCTTCCTGTTTCCTTGCAAAAAAGAAGGAATTGCAAAGTTGAAATTCTCAAGAGAAGTTTGGAATAGGCTGAATTATTATTTCCTGATACAATAACAACAAAAAAAGGTAGAGTTTATTTCAGCCATCCCAGGTCAAGAAATTGAGAGGCAGTTGTGTTTTGATCTCTGCTGTGAGATAGCAATTGTACAAGGTCAGGAAATGGACTTTTTAAAACAGAGATATCTTCCTGCTTTGTGACTGTCTTCTGCTTAGCATCCCAATAACCCTATCTTCCTCGAAAACTCTATGAAATATGAAAATACCTGAAAATAATAATAATTAACAACAATAAGGACAAAAATGGCAAGCCTTTAAAAGAGTCTTTCTCTTGTTGGTAATTTCCATTAGCTTGAGTTGTGCTAGAGATTGAATTTGCCATTCTATGGACGATGTGATTGTGAGACTGCCAATTCTTTTTCAATGGGACAACTTTTTGTTTTGGTCACAGGCAAGTGCCTGATGTAGGCTTGTCTCTTTTATCTCTTACAAAGAATAAACCTATCCCTATAACTTTTTCACATTAGTTATATGCACAGTAAAGGTGAGTTTGCGTTTTCTAGGAAAACTTGACTCCTGACTTTTTACAGATTTTTGCCCACCTGTTAAAATTCATTCCAGTAAAAATTTGCTGTTGATAGTTGGGAGGCTTTGACCCAGTAATAGGATTATTTAATTTGTAAAATCTCACATGACTAATCAAGGAAAAATAACAGAAGTTGTTTATTATGTCAGCTGTTCTAACATTCTTCAAACATTATCCAACTTTATCTTTGAACAGGGTCTACTAAAGGTTGCTATAGACAATGCCAGAGCTCAAGAAAAACAGGTCCAACTGGAAAAGACAGAGCTGAAGATGGAGCTCTTCAGGGAACGAGAACTGAGAGAAACACTTGAAAAACAGTTGGCTGTGGAGCAGAAGAACAGAGGTATCTTAATTAAGCAGACATAAACACCTTGTAATTTATTTCCTTAGGAAACCTAAATTTTATCAAACACCTGTGTTTGATCAAAACTTTTCCCCCTTACATCATGTTATGTCCAGGCTGACTGCAATGCAGGAAGTTTTACAACCTGCCTGATTCTGCATAGGATCTTCATGAGATTTAGCACAAGACGTTCCTTTTTCTCAACGTTTTTCTTGAATATTACTTATTACATCAGTAATACACAACACAATTATAAATACCATAGGTGCTGTTATGGACTTTGACAGGCTGTGATCATTAGGAAAAAGGATGGCTACTTAATACAAAGACAATTTGTATCAAATTTAAGAATCTGCAAGGTTTTATGAATTCTTGTCTCTGTTCTTACGTGCTAAAGTCATATATTGCATATTTAGGCAAACTGTATGTAATAAATATAAAGATAATAGTAATATATAAGCCCTTTATAATGCATAATAGATCAAACACATGTTTGTAGAAGGAACAGTTAAGGTTCTTCTTGATAAGGCAGTAGCATTAGTAGCATTTCAAACATTAACATCAGCCCACTGTAAAGCATATACATGTTAAAGAATTCTAAATAATTTCATTGATAGTAAAGGTAAGGCAGTTTACAGTGAATTGCATTAACTATTCGTGTTATGAGCATGTTCCCATCTTTCTTTATGGGTCCATTTTTCTGTATATGTATGTCTTGCCCTTTAGTAGCGTCTAATAACTTTGCAAGGGACAGTTAACCTCTGGGGCTCACTTGCTGTTTAACACAGACCATGACAAGTCAGATATCTATTTTTGCAGGGCTAGAGTTATAACTCTCTTCTTGTCCAGTTTAATTTTCTGTGAACCAGCTAAACAGGGAATCCTGAGAACACTCGGATTCACAACCAGTATCATTGTACCTTTAACTAACATGCTAGCAGTAAGTACGCAATGTAATCCTGTTTCATGCCTTGACCCATTAAAGAGTAGGACTGACACATGATTAATTTCCCTTTCTAAACTTTTGAGAATACATTTTTAAAGGCAATTACTATTAACAATTATCAAAGCTGTGCAATGAATCATCCCTTTGTCCACAACTGGCCTATTTTGCTCAGTACAACTGCACTACTTACACTTTTAGAGTAGTTCTGTAAAAGAGCTTGGTTATTCTTCACATCCTTCTACCTCTGTGTCTCACAACTGCTCAAATATATATTCCTTTTTAGAGTTAGGCAATCACATGCACAATAGAAAAGGTTGGGGGGGATCCATCTGACCTTACTTCAGTTTTGCCATCTAAAAGTTAAGCACCTCACTTAAGTTAATCTAAGTTCTCTTTCTGGTCAATAAAGAAAGAGATTCGTATATCCTTTTCTCAGACAGGTAGGTGGGGTCAATTTCCCTGTGAAGATTTCTTTCTAGTCCCTTTAACTCCAGAGGGAATATAGTTGACTAGGCTGGACTGGACACATATGTTTTTAGCAGTTAAAATTAAGCAAAATTAATTTCACTCGAAGTTTTATGTCAGGAAAGAGCATGGGATAGTCCCTTATTTTGTTCAGGGTACTGAAATAATTGACAGTGTTATTTTCAGCATGATGCATTACCTGCTTTTTTATGTGTATCCCTCTAATGATGATATTGCACTAGTAAAAGAGTCAGACCAAAGAGGAATGGATTTGAACACTTAATGGTGGTATGCAGCAAAGCAAATATAATGAGGTTTACTATCTCTGCTGGTGGATACTTCCGTACAAAAGAAAGAGAAGTAATGGATTGTTCTTTAAAATGAACAGATCCAAGTAGTAGAGAAAAAATAAGGCTAGATTGTAATTATTGTGAGAATTTATTCTTCAATTAAAGGTAGAAAAATACATAGGAGGTTTTACCTATTATTAGTTTTCCAGATAGCAAGTGCCGTGTCTTAAAGAAAGTTTCACATGTCTTAATGGAAGCATGAGCAAGATGGGTGAACTGTACCATATCCCTGTTAAGAGATGCCATATGAAAAAAACTGAAATACACTTAAAAGCTACAGCATAGAAACACAAGTCACTGTGTCACATACAGGTCAAAAGCCATTAGGTGAATGGGATCTTCAGCTTTAGGCAACATCTATCTTTTGCTCATCATGTTAACACAAGTCAAATATCCTTTTCTTTAGTGGCTACATCTGAGTATTTTTGCCATTTTTTTGAACATTAAATTCACTGCTGCTATGTATGTTCTACAGAGCTGCTTATTTACTGTACTGTTTCCTTCTTTCTTTGTAAATATTCCAATTAGTGATTCCTAAGGCTGTAGGATGTGTCTCATCAACTGGTGAAAGTAGGATAATATCTCTTCTGTGAGCAGCTACACAGTAAGGGCTTGCTAATTCTGGCTCTGACTGCTGTAGTCACATCTACAATGTGTCAGCCATGATGACATTTTAATTCAAAAAGCAACATATGTTTCCTTCTCATTTATTGCGATCACTTTCAAAGTACTCATAATGAAAACATTAAAACCGTGCAATGATTCAAAATGTATTTAGTTTAGCCTTTGCATAGATACTAGATGTTCTTTGATAGTATAAGCTAATTAGCCTGTAAAGTAGTTGGTACTATACAAAATGAGAAAGAACCAAAATTCCAAAGTGTTGGATGTAAATTATGTAGCTATTCTGACTACAGGATATGTGCTTATATTCATTTTGTGTCTGAACAGTTCTGTATAGCAACACAAAATATCCAAGATCACCCAAAAAGTGGTTATTCTTAGCATATAAATTAAATAGTAATAACAGTGACGGTTCCCTGTAAAAGTTTCATATTTGCATTTTGTGAAAGATACCATCATCACAGACTACTGGAAATAGGGAGTGTGAACTGGTGGAAGTATATTTTTACTTTTTCCAGCATTCATCCCTAGGCATGTACCAGAGGTTACTTTGGAGTGAGATACAGGGCTAGATAGATCTTGGCAGTCAAACCTAATATCACCTAGTATCTGGTTTTGGTAAGAATAATTTTTTTAGTGTGTGTAAAGAATTCTTTAATGAGTAGTTTAGTAGATAATATTTTAGTTAGTGTCAAAATAACAGACTCTCCAGGAAAGGGTCATCCAGGAAGAACTTACGAGGAATAAGCTTCTTACATGCACATCCCTGAAAACCCTAAATGTGCTATGTAAGAAAGGTTAAGATGTGGTGGGGGAGATAATGATATGCTTTACGACTTTACATGATTTCTTTAGAGGCTCACTTTGGCTTTTATCGAGTAGAAAAATTGGTTCACATTATCCTTTTCCATCAGGAATGTAACCTGTGATATGTAGGGTTCATGCAAGTCTTACTTTTGTGGTTGTAAGTCACTAGTAACATAGAAAAGAAAATTGTGATGAAGTTTCATCCTGATCTTGCAATCCTTTTCCTTGTAAAATTTGAACTGAAGAGATACAAGGAAAACATTTTGCTAAAGTAGGGCCTTCTAATGCTTAATTTTAAAATACTCCTGCTTTTCCTAATATTTTCCCTCACATTTGACAAAGTAAAGTAATATTTACTTGGCTGGGGGATCCAGCACCGTAAAGGATTTGCTGTGAGTTCTTCAAGGTTATTTGGCTGATGGGACAGGAGCTGACAGAGAGCAAGAAAGAGAAAAGGGAAAGACAAAGGGGAATGTGGATAAGAAATAAATACGGGGAAGAGACTAGGCACCAAGAGGTCGGATGGCTTGCAAGAGGCAGCAGCTTGGAGGGGAGTTAGAAAGCTCAGGCCTTTTCCCTAAGGAATGGGAACCACAGCAGGGTGGGGGCTGAGCTCCTCCTGCAGCCCGGGCACCCAAGCAGCCGGAGCTCCCTCTTGTGGGAGAGAAGCTGCAGGCAGGCAGTCAGGCGAGAACTTCATCGCTATGTGTATACTAATTGTGTGCTATGGGCAGTAACAAAATGGTGGACTTAATCCCGAAAAAACACCTCACCTCCAGAGACAGGCATATCTACGTCAGATGATGCAAAAAGTACATTTCATTGCCATTTCCAAGGTTTTCTGATTTGGACATTCACAGATTCTCATCTGTTTATAAAAAAAAAATATATGCGATAGCTGAATATCGCCTGCAATTTTCAATACCATGGTATAGAACAGTAGCTCTTAGAATATCCCAGTGTGATTCCAGCAAATTTCAAGTAATTTAAATTGGTATTGTATAATTAATCAATTTATACGAACTGTTGCAGTTGTAGCATTTCTTGGGACTCTTAATAGGTAATCATGTAGCCAAGTTTCAGATCCGAATTTGAGTACACTGATTTTCTTTTTTCCTAGCAATAATTCAGAAAAGGCTAAAGAAGGAAAAGAAGGCAAAGAGGAAATTGCAGGAAGCACTTGAATTTGAGACTAAACGACGGGAGCAAGCAGAACAGACACTGAAACAGGCAGCTTCAACAGATAGTCTCAGGGTCCTAAATGGTAAGAAACCAATTTTTGCCTTTGTGCCATTAACTTTCAATTTAAGTGCCAAAAGAAGCTTGTTAAATTGAAAATTTATAACATGATGGGAGGGGAAAAAAAAAATCTCTTTCCTTCATTCAATTGATGCCTCTCTCTTTATTGTTTTGTTACTTTATATAGTATGTGCAAATAAACTCACTGGAGAGAATGTCCAAACTAGGACAATTTTATATTATTAGCTTGAGAAGTCAATTTTTTTTCTTCCTCTTTTTCTCCCCCCTTTATGCTTGAAAAATCTATTGCTCATTAATCTTCCTAGTCTAACAAAAAATTGTCCTGGCCTCCAGTCATTGTTCAACATTAAAAAAACTGACAAAGGTTGATTGTATTGTAATTCAGCATTGGAGTAACAGGTTGTAAAAAAGGCTATAAGAATCAAATGAAATATGTGTCAGTCTTACCTTTCTATGTTTCTAGACTCTCTGACCCCAGAGATAGAAGCTGACCGCAGCGGGGGCAGAACAGATGCTGAAAGGACAATACAAGGTAGGAATTTGCAAAAGGCTATAAATCTAGATCTTGCTATATGAGTTTTTCCTCAGCTTTAGACTGCTATTCAAGCATGTAGCCTACCATCTGGGCCACATCAAAACAAGTTCAAACAAGGTCAAGTTCATCTTGCTTGTTTATAAGAGAGAATACATTCTGTGCTGATAGATTTTCTTTAAATTAATAGGTCATTTCTGTTTATACAGAGCAATTAAAGAAGAATAATTAATTTGAAGCAATATTGGGTTGAATCTCAGACATGCTGAATGCAGTTTTTGTGAATATGTATAGTAAGATTTGAGATAACAATATTTTTAAAGGTATATTTGAAACATTTTGAGCCTTTTAACTATGGCTAAACCTAATGGGTAACATTCAGGGCATGATGAGAATTTCATAGCTAATATTCAGTGGCAGTTACTGAAAGGTATGTTTCAATAAGCTACTCTGAGCATTAACGATAAATAATCTGTTTATTCCCTTCTTGGATTTTTCATTTACCATATCCCATTATTTACATTTTAATAAAACAAATCTGCTGAGTAAATTTATACATGAAATACTAGAGAGAGCCATATTACTTCCCCTGTGATTCCAAATGTCTGTATATATATATATTGCAAACACCAAGATATTAGTAAAGAGTAAATTTTCAAGGTGGTATTTATGTTATAATGTCTTCTCTAGTCAACAGGCTGAATCTACCTACATGAATACTAAACAGTAAAAATAGCATTTGTTTTCAATTGTAAATGAAGGTGCATTTTTCAGAGGCAAGCCTAAAATGATTAGCTTCAGTAATCGCTCTCAACTGCCTTTATTTTGCATTTTGAAGTCAGTCATCTTAAGAGTATCATTTGACATCTTCTGTGTGTTATTTAATCACTTTTTCTAACTCCTAAAGAGTTGTTACTCGTGTGCCACAAGGAGGCTGTAACAACAGAATGAAAAGTCAACAAGCTTTTAATGTATTGGGCATATAAACAAATACAAAAGAGGCAATAACTTCTTATGTAGGACAAACACATTTATGTAAACAAAAACATTTAGATTTAAAGCAAGTTATGTCTGCAAAGTCAATAACTCAGAAGTTGGAGTATGCCAGATTAAACGTTGCCTGGGAAGTAGGTACATGTTATGAGGTTTGTTATTCCAGAATCCTACGTTCCTTCCCATAAAATGTATGCCTTATTCAAAGCAGCATTTGACGTAATTAATTTAGTAAGAAACCAGTCATTATGCCATTTTGTTATAATCCAGTCATTTTGTTATTTTGTTTGGTGCAAAGATGGACTTCTAATTTCTTGGGAGGCCATTCTATTACACTAGTCACTGCAGTATCTGAGCTCTTTGTGAACAATTAATTTATCTTCCGAGCATTCCTGCAAGGAAGTGAAGTTTGGAGTATTTCCATTTGAAAGCTGGGAATAGAGTCACAGAAAGATTAATGTGACAAATTGCTTAACTTTTGAGTAGCTAGGATCTATTTTTTCAGGATACTTTGCATTTTTGGCAAATGTATTCAGTATATTTAAACTCACTGTTCCTGTTGAATTAAGTTTCATTTATAGGCTGAGATATCAAGCTGGATATTTATAAAATGAGCAACTCATAATTACTGAGTGTTTTGGAAGTATGTATTCTAAAGGACTTATCCCAAACTACACAGGAACAGCACTTCAGCTGTTTAACCAATATTATCCATCCTTTTCTAGCTATCCTCTGCCTACTTATGCTCATTTCATATATTTTCATTTCTGCAACAAGTGAAATCAAGGGCTTACAAGCAACATTCTCAGTAATGATGACGTTTCCTTGATTCATCTGTCCAAGGTGGTACAAGGAAAAAAGAAAAACAACCCACAGATGATTATTTAATTAAAGACTGGACCATAATATATTCTGATCGTGATATTGGATCACATTGCAAAGGCAACCTTAATTCTGACATTTCCTGTCTCTACTTTGCAGTCTTAACATATAATTAAAATAGGGGGGTTTTAAGGAAAAGGAAAAAAGAAGCAAGAAATAGAGTTGCAATTTCTTATTATTTAATATAGTCAGCTTAATTGTTATACAACAGTTCAGAAGTTTTAGATCTACCACAATATGTAACCCTACAACACAAATGTAAGTGTAGGAGCTTATTTTCGTTGTGTATCAGCTATTATAGGCTGACAGGTTTCAGAATTAGTTCAAGAAATAGTTAATGGCAGACGGAGTAATGCTAAATGCCAGGACTTTTTGTGTTCACTTCCAATATTGGAAGGAGGATTCCCTTTCACCATAAACTCCCTTTTCTCTGTGTCCGCCTTAGCATGTATCCCTGTTACTCCTATATCTCTGTGTCCCAGTTCCTCCTAGTTTCTTCCTCCTCACTCCCATTCTAGCTTTTGTCAATGGCTAATCTCACTCTTTCCTGGCTCTACATTACATTGTGTTTCTTTTTTCCTAACTTCACATTCTTCCAGCGTTCCCTTCTGAACTGAGTTTCATGCCACCCTGATTACTTCTTTAATTACAAGCTCTTTCTCTTCTCAGTGACCCCCAGCCCCCTGTCTCTGTCTGACCCTTGCTGTTTCCTCCTGCTCTTGTCCAGCCATTTCAAGAGTCCATGCTGCATTGACATTCCCTGTTACCAGCCTTTCCTGTTCCATGCCACATCTCCATCTGTATTCTCTGCTTCCCCTTGGCTCCCCATCAAGCTCGCCTCCCCATCAAGCTCGCCTTCCCTACTGCTTTCAGTACACATTCTGTTTCTTCTTCTGCATCTGTCTGGGTATCAGGGAGAGAAGCACTGAGAGAAAAGCAAAGACAATTTCTCTGTTCTTATTTCAATATTTAGCATGGCAATTGTTTACGGGAATGAGGAGAGAGAGTTGCAGGGAAAAAACTGCTTCATTCCTGCAGCACCAGGATAAAGCATGCTTAGTACAGATGGGCCTCTTGGAGAATTTAGCTGCAAAACTCTACAGAAGCTTTCCAGTGGGTGAAACGGGGATTTTTCCAACACTTTTTTGAATTTTCATTGGGGCAACAAAGACCATGTCTTTCCAATTTTGCAAGATTCCAATTATGTCCTTACATTTTATCTATAAATGATATTTTGTATTCTCTAGTATGCACCATAAAAGAATTATTATATAGAATGTACAATATATTCCATAATAAAGAATATAATACTATCTCTTTCATGTTTCAGGTTCTGGGAAAAAATACTTACTAGGGAAATACTTAATGCCTTTCTTATTCCTCTCAAAAATATGTCTGTATCTCAATATCAAAGCATGTCTGGGGTAATAGTCTCTTTATCCACAATCATTAATTTTTTTTCAACTTACTGTATTGAGCATGCTATGCAGTTCTGTAACTAAGCAAACAAAAGTAGGAAAGCTGCAGCATTCTGTGGGGAAGTGAAATAATTGAAATACCAAGTGTAATTTCAGCATTTGAGAAAATATTATGCAAGGAAATCATAATTAATAATATTTTATCTAATATTTATTATAAATAAAGGGATGCATGTCAACTTGATGTTATATTTAATGTTGATATTTTTAACTATCACTTTTGTGAGTCAGGAATAGGACTAATTTAAGCGTAAAAGATAATTGCATTTGTCAATAAGGGGGGTATGTTCTGTTCTATTTTTCAACATGTAGCACTCATTCAGATTCACTTCTAGTTCATGTAAAGTCTTTTGTAAAATGGGAGAGATAATAAAAAGAAATTTGAATATGAGACTATAAAAAGAAGCAGGAATACAGGATATTTTAGGGTTGGGTTGGGGTTTTTTTTAAATACTGGGTAGATAACAGTTTGCTGGAATATCCATAAAATACTAACAAATAATCATAATAAATAACCCAGTTATGGGTCTCATATTTTTTAACAGATACAAATAGATACTAAGTTATTAGGAACTGGTGTAGACACTGGTTTAAAATGTTTTATTTCTTGCTTCTGTTTAAAATAATAATAAAGCAGATTATCCTCTTCTCCATACATATTGTAGGTTCACTAGATGCCTATGCCTAGCTCCCAATCCGGTTTCCCAAGACCCCCTCATCCCACACAAAAAGGTACCATACAAAGATAATGTTTGACTTTTATATACTGTTTTGTTACCAGACCTCTTACTAAGCACTAGAACAATGACATTTACTGCCGCTCTTACTTTCTTATTTCCATTGACTTTTTCTTCCCCATCTGGTTACTTACCATGTATTTGTCTGCCTACATTATTAATTTTTCTTTTCCTCTATAAATCCCTTATTCCCAGTTTTCTGTCTCCCAGTAGTTTCCCTCCCATGTCCTGTACATTTATCTTCATTCCATTTAAACACCGCTCCCTTTACGCATTAT
>VYZW01017283.1:256-12204 GCA_013401315.1 Balaeniceps rex
TTGGCTTCTCTATCACTTGGAGAAGAAAGTTATCATCAACACATTCCAGGAACCTCCTGGATTGCTTATGCCCTGCTGTGTTGTCCCTCTGACAGATATTGTGGTGGTTGAAGTTCCCCATGAGGGACCGTGGGGACCAGGGCTTGTGAATGTGAGGCTGCACCTATCTGTCTGTAGAGGGCCTCATCAGCTCGGTCTTCCTGGTCGGGTGGCCTGTAGCAGACCCCCACTATAATGTCACCTGTCCCTGCCCTCCCTTTAATCCTGACCCATAAGCTGTTTGAAATTTGCTGATAACCATGGTGTTATGTGCAGACTGATTAGAGGAGGTAAAGATATTCTGTTCCTTAACTAGTTAATAGATTTTATTGCAACTCCATACTAAGTTGCTTCTTGGCACAGATCAGTGTTGCATTAGAAGAAATCCTCATAGTTTTCCTACAGTGGGAAACCATAGTTTCCTAAACCACAGGAAACTAGGTTTAGGAAACTGTAGGAGTTGGTGGGGGAAGCATTAAAGTATGGGGTTGACTTTAGGGATGATTGAAGGCTTACATAAAATTTTTCTTCTTTCTGTATCAGTTTATCCCTTTCAAAACTTCACCTCCAAAGCAGATTTCTTCTATTTGAAAAAAACAAAACAAAACAAACCACATAATTTAAAATACAATTTGTGTTTCCAACAAAGAATTTTCACTACATCTTGATTTTTAGGTAGTGCTTCTATTCCCAAAAGACCACTGTGTTAACAAATTGGAAAAAAAACCCGTGCATTTGGAACTACAGTGATGTATCAGAGCTATATGATCACTGTCCTCAGAAAACTGACACCGTGGAGAATCATGTTGAAAAATTTTTTTGTGCTTTGTGGGCTGACTCTAGTTAAGGCCTGATGAAAGGACATGGGGTTTCACAGTTACTGGTGGCTGCTGATTAGACAGAAATTACGCGCTATGCTGTCAGAAAGGCTCTTCAGCAGCATTTCTTTTTTTGCATCAGGATTTGATGTTCTAGTTCTCAGGTTAGGTCCCTGCTCATGAAATTTAGTGTTACCTTTTGGGATTTTCCTTCTGTGCCTAACATACACCTGTGGGCTCACATACTGTTACTTTTATACACAGTCCTGGTAAAGGAGCGTTATGTAAAACAGATGCTAAGAAATTATATTTACCTCTGAGATCTTGAAGTTAGGCTTGATCTGAGTAGAATTAATAGGTAATATTGGGAAGGCATGAAGAGTAGAGATTTCAATAGAGGTGGAAACAGAAGTCTGGTTGTTGGATATTGGGATTTGGGACACACAGACTCAAGCCCTTGCTCAGCTTCAGTCAAAGGTTTTTAGCATAGATTTTCCTGCCTCTGGCCAAGAGACCCCATTTGAACTTCAGTTTCTCACAGGCCAAGCCAGGATTTCAGCACCCATGCAAGTTTGCAAAATCTCTCCAGTGCCAGTATAGGACAAAACCTGACTTTAAGGGCTGCCATGAGACCAAATGGCTTTTAATCGGTTTTCATGAGCAATGGTAAGCATGATATTAAACAACTACTTGCTTCCATAAAGTGTGTGACTTGACAGGAATGTTGATATGGATTTTGACTTAGTCTTATGTGAAAATCATAAGCCAAGAAGTTTAAAAGCAGAGAAATATTCTTGACACTTTGAGAATAAGCTCTTTTTCCATCTTTTTTTTTCTTGAGTAGGCTGCACTCATTTTTGTTTTAATTCCATTTTCCCTAAATGAAACAACCCTTTTTCAGTCTCATTTTGAAAGAACACAAATAGTGAGTCCAGCAAATGAGGTGTATAAATGTGTGAATTGGACACAAAATGTCAACACACAGTTGGCCTTTTTTGCATTTGCAGTTGTCATTGCCAAGGGAGTAAGTGACATTCAGCATTGGCTTTGGTGTTATATCATAGCATGCCCCTATGGCAGTATCCCAATGAGGCAGACAGAGTTTCAGAGTGAGAAGTGCAGAAGCAAATATCTTTTTTTTTTTTTATGAGTGGTTTCATGATGTGTTCCTTTGTGTGAAGATAACACTTTGAAATAGCATAATCTAAGGCAAGTAGATTAACTGCTAGTGAAAGAATTTCTTCTAGGGTGAGAGTTTTCAGCAGAGGGGAACATAAAGAGGAAGGATGCCTCAGTGCTAGAGTGCTCTCATGAGTCTTGGAGACCAAGGTTCATTCAGCTTCTTTCTCTGAGAGAGACTTCTTATTAAATTGTTCTTTCCTCACTACCTCTGCTGTTTGAAGGGCATTGAAAACAGAAAGCTGAAAGGCCTGTGAAGAGCTCAGGTGGTTAGCTATTGAAAGCCATGTTGACACTTTTACGATCAAAAATTATGATTTCTTGTCCTAGCATTCTGGTGGGGTTCAGAACTGGGGTAGCAAATCGCCCAAGGTTCAATGGTGGGCATTTTGGGCAAAAGTCATCCACTAGCTTTTATACAAGGGAATGGTGCCACCTGTCACTCCCTACATACAGAAGTAACTTGAAAGGAGAGGAAACCTCCCTGACAGGACAGTTACTTCCTGCAGACAGAATACTTCAACCTCAAAGGAAAACCACTGTGCTAAATAAGCTTCTCAGCCTGTAATGTGAATTTTTGAGAGACTGTTAAAATTACTGCTAACTGCTGTTCCAGTCTGGTTTTACAGGCCAGATATGGATCACTTGTGTTACAACATTTGTGGATCATATCTGAAGTGAGTTACTGCTTTATTCCTCCAGATTTAAAATAGGCTAAGATGGCAGAGAGCAAGTATGCTTAGGGATGGGAGGATGAGGACATAAGACTACATGTTAGAAGTGGCAATGCTTGCACTTCATGTGAGTAATTCTGTTTCTGCTGTAAAAACACTTAACAGGGCACAGGAGATTTTTTCTTCGGAGATTTTTGAGTTCAAGGCTTTTCGCTGGTTATCACTGAAAACATATATCAGCTATGACTGTTTGAAATTTCTGTACAAACTGAAAACTGAAGTAGCTGTTACTATAATGGTCCCACTGGAAAGTGCTTTTCTGCTAATGTGTTTACCTAACTGAAGAGGATCGTAGAAATATACAGACAGCTCTGAATATGATAGGAACAATGTTAAATTAGACTGTTAACTTGAAAACTTTTTGTATAGAAGTATTATTTTTATAATTATACTATCCACTTGTTTAGGAACTCTAGCTGGATACCAGGATCTCTGTGCAAATGACAATCTAGTAGAATCCTGCCCCCCCGACTAGGTATGCCTTGTTTGAGTTCATTGCTTTTGATTTACTTAAGTAGGGAGAGGAAAGAGAGCCAAGGAGGAAGTTTTCAAAACTTAAGTACTCACTCAGATAACTATAAAGTTAAGGATTTTTTTTGTGAACAGGCTCCAGTATTGTGAAGTAGACCCTACAGTTCAGGAATCATCTAAAATAAAGCTGTCTCTGCAGCCTTTAGTGCTTTCATATGCTCTGTAATATATTTGTGCAACTCTTTCCAGTTGGAACCTTGCCTCGTTTAGATGGACTGGCGAGTGATGGAGGCAGCTGTTCATGTTTATTTTCATCCTTGTCCTTAAACAAATGGACTTTCTCATTCTCAATATGCTTGTTTCACAGCCTGTGGTCGGTCCGTTTTTCTACTGAAGGCCCAAACTACTCTCAAACTGCTAAAAATCTGAATCGTGTTCATTAACTTTACTGGATTTATTCCAGATTTACATGGCTGTTACAGTTAGAGTTGTGCTCAAATAAGGCACAGATGCTGAATAAGAAAAGCAGAGTGTGATTCATACAGTTGGCAGGGCTGGGTTAATCTCCCTGAACATCAGCTCATTTTGACATACACCAAGTAATTATTCCACACCATGAAATAAGAGTTCTTAAAATGCTTTTTTGTATTGTGAAATAACAATTCTGGCAGTCTTGTTTCCATATATTTGTTAGAAGGTGCTTGGTCTAAATTATGGCTGTGGGTTTGAATTCAGCAAGCTAAATCATGTGTAGGTGAAGTTGATCTTTATGACCTTGAACTTGCAGCTAACTTGCTTTTAGATCTTTATACCACTTGGTCCCCCACTTGGTGAATGAGATGAATATTGGGTAGGTGTTGTTTAAACAGGCTTTTATTCAAATTTCCTGGACATCAGGAACACAAATATCAGTTCAAAACCCAAAGAACTCCTTTATTCCCCCTTCTGATATGTTTAAAATGTTTTCATGTATTTGCCAGACTGTGCTGGCATTGTATACAAAGCATATGCATATGCATTCATGAGTTTGTGTGGTTGCACAACCACTTGCCTACTGGGTTCTCTCATTTAGAAACTCGTCAGTTGAGCTGGGAAGTATCCGGGGCAGCTGCAAACACCTCTGCTCACCTTCATCACCTATACATTCCATGTTAATGAATGGAAAATAGTTGTGCCTAACAGAATAGAAGTACATCACTTTGCCTTCACAAAGTACTTTTTGATACTGCCATTATGACAGATACATGAGGTATTTAAAAAAAACCCCAAACAATAAAATTGGCTAATGTAAAGGTATTTTTAACTAGCCCACTGGAAGATGCGTTTCCCTTCCAAGTGTCTCTTACTTATCCTTTGTGTTTCTGGATTCAATATATATGGCATTATTTAAATACAATTTGGTGTTAGGTATTCTGGAGCATACATTATTTCTTGCTCTAAATATGTATAAATGTGAATTTTAAGAAAGAACATACCTTCCTTGTGCTCTTCGTGTACTATAGAATGGAGATTGCATCATTCTGCTTGATGTTGGTTAGGGTCAAGGCAGTTTTGGGGCTGTATTTCTGGAATGTGGGAGGGCAGTTATCCCAGCTAAAATAGCTGTCTGGCTGCTGTCCCATAGCTTTGCAGCTTGGTCAGAGCAGAAGGTGTCAGTTGAGATCACAAGGTAGAGAAGAAGCTGGTGAACAATCACAAAGGACCATCACTAATTTTTATGGCTTGAATATTTTGATCAGAGATAAGGCAACGACTATAGCTAAGGAAGAAAAGACAGTCCTGCAATTGAGGTTGAAGTAAGGTGTCCTTATTTTCCACATTTTCCTGTGAAGAGCACAAGCTATTAGTCCCGAGAGAGGCAAGCAGATAGTCCTGTGAGGGGTGTTCTTTCTTTGCAGGAAAATGGAAAACAGTTTGGAGTAAATAATAGCTAGCATGTATATCTCAGAGTAAAGAGACAAGGCTAACTAAGGCACTTACACTGAGAAAGGCAAAGTAGAACCTCAGAAAACAAACCAGCAAAAGCCATAAGCTTTGGTTGCTGTCATGGCATCACGCCATTGCAATGAGTGCCTATTATCATGGCCCAGAGAGCACTGGGAACCTTAATTGGTTGAGAACCTTAATTGCCCTGACCAGACTCACCAGGGACCTCCATCCATGGAAAGGAGCTCCAGTCAGAGCTCAGGCCAGACAGGCAGCCCTGTCTCTAGCAGTCCTGACTTGCTGCCTGAACACCCCAGTCTGACCCTGGACCTGACCCTGCCTCACCCTGTGTGATGGTTCCCAGCCCCTGGCACTGTCCCCACCCTGGCTCTGCTCAGGTTCTTTAGGGCTGCCCCTGTTTGGTGGGGCAATGCCCTGCCTGGGCCATGGTCACAGTCTGGCTTCCCTTGCAGGGAGCAGCCCCCTGCTCCCTGACACCTGTGTTCAGTCTTTCCTCTGTGTTGCTGAGCTAGCAAGAGCTTTCTAAGCCCTTTTATGCAGAGAGGGAATAGGAACACATCCAGGATGAATGTTGCATCCTAATGAAACCATAACGGCAGAGAAACTGGCAAAAGGCTCATTATGCTCTAATAATCTACACGTCTGTAGGGAATAACAAGTGGCTGCTAAAGTTTTAGTGTAACTTAAGCCTAGATAGGCCTACTATTTTTTCTTTTCCATAATTTTCTATATTTCTTGATTTTTATGTGGAGGAGGATTGAGTATCTGCTTCCTGAGACCAGTGGAGGTTAGGTGAGAGCATGTAGATGTTAATGTCTCTTGTACTTGGAGATGAACTTTACAAATTGATGTTTTCTTTTTTCAAGACTTTAGGGGAAAATACATTCTTCCAGTTCCTAATTTCCAAATGTGTACAGAGTTGCATGTGGAACTAATTAAAAAAGTTAGAAGGTGTTATCTTCGTGTAGCAATATTGTGTCAGGGACCATTGAGATAAAAGTTCTTTCTGCCTGCTCAAGCCTACCAAGCCAAACCTGTGAATTTCTAGTGGAATCATTCCTACTCTGTGGCATAATTGCATTGTGAAAATGCTATTTATTTTAACAGCATAATGAAATACTCCTGTATCACAGGAATTGCCATGAATATTTTTTTCTTCTCTTCTTCCATTCCCTCTTTCATTCCATTTATCTTTTATTCTTAAATAATCTTTGATTATTTACTTGCTACACAGTGTTTGCTGGGTGGTATATTTTCTTTAACAGTCTTACTGCTATATCACTAATACAATTAACTTTTTTGCAGTGTTCAAGGTGTAATATCAATAGAAAGAGGGACAAAAGCCTTTTTAATTGGTATTTAGGTTTTTTTTCCAAAATCCTGTGCAATTCCTTGAAAAACAAGGAGATTAACTATTTTTTAATGCCATTTTGCAGGTACTATATTCACCTGCCTTCCAAATTAGACTATTTGAATGTTTGAATATGTCAGAGAGAGAAAATTTCCACTTTCTGTAATCCTCGACTTCTGGATGACCATCTGATTTTTTCACATTCCAGTTAGCTTTGTAGGCAGACGTCCTTTGTAGCAGGGAAGAGCTCTGGCAATATAAAAGGCTGGAAAGGCAGGGAGGCAGTTAAAGAACCCAGGCAAAAGAAAGACCAGTTGGTGGTACAGATGTAGAGCTGGCAACAGAAAAAGACGTCATACTTCAGCCTTTAAGATAATGGTTCCCAAATTGGTAGTGTTGAAGAGCTGAGTGTCACTTTGCTCTGAAGCTTTGCTACTCCTTACAACAAGGAGAGCCTCTTCAGGGTAGTAGGAGCTGCAGGGCTGTGACCAGGGTAGATCAGCCTCTGATCCTAGTACGGTTAACTTTGGAAAATGCGGGAAAGGTGGCAGTGGGCAGAAGCTACTAAGCCAAATTCTGAGCTGCACTGTTGGGGCACCTGGAGTCATCTAGTGGATGTGTAGCTGGTCACATATAATTTCAAGAATCCTTAAGACTGCATTATATTTTGCAGAGGGACAAATTACTGAGATGTACAGATAGATAGGAGGGGCAAGGACACGTAGCACAAACAATTGATTTATTCAGGCACCGAGTCTTTCAAACCACAGAAGCATCAGAAATAACCTCTAATAGAAAGAAGTAAAAATGAAGAGTATGTAGTGCCTCCTTTCCTTCTCCCCTGGAGACTTTCAAATTCATAAGGCAACGTCTTTCTGACACTGATTCCTGTCTCTTTACAGTGTAGTCAGCAGGGTGTTCTTCTGGGGTGATCGTAGGCTACAGGCTATACCCGTGATTATCTGTCTGCAATGATCTGCCTTTTGAAACTGTGCAGAACAAAAGATCACCACTTCACTTTCACCTAACAAATGGACAGTGAATGTTTGCAAGCCGCTAAATTTGAATAAAAGCCATTTGGAGTAAATAGTTAACATGGCTGACACGGGGAGTCTGCTGCAGGTTTTGATCTCTTTGTATTCCCTGGTGTATTGCTGCAAACTACCAGAAAGACAGAGGTAAAAGGGAGGAGATGGTTCCCCTAGAACATAATAGAGCAACAAAGTGTTCTAATATAGCTGGCAGGTTTGCTTATCTAATGCTATTTTAAGCTAATGAAAGCAGTATTTCATCTTTGGATCAAGGTTTATACGTATTCTTACAGTGGTGAGGGTTGTCAAAGTAATTGATGTACTGCCAAAACTGCAGTGAGGATACAAATAGATTCTTGTGTGGGTTGGAGTAGATCTCATGGTAATTTAGTGGCAATTGGTGTGTGTAGGAAGACTATTTAGTCCCTTGTTCTGAGGTAAAAACAGTCCATTGGTAATGTAGATCTTGAGGAAGATGGACGTTGCCTTTCTGAATAGGGCCAGTAATTTATCTAACCTTGTATTTTGCTTAGATCAGTGGCCAAAACTTCAGAGGAAGATGCAACCATTTTTTAATTTGAGCTCTTACGGATGGCCTGGACTAGCTTCTCTTTACATCTGTGTATGACGGTTGTGTTTTGGCCCTTTAACATGAGCAAAGGTGTAGTCCCTGTGATCAACTGCTGGTACGGATGCTTTGTGGGAGAGTGAGGAAAGTATTCACAGAGCTTGCTCTAGGTACCTAGCAAGGATGCGACGCAGCACACTGACCTTCAGAAGCCAGCATTTCTTGTATGTCAGCAAATAGCTGGGTGATCTTTCTGGGTGGCATGACTGTGTTCTTCGTTCTCCTCCCCGTGCATCCTCGTGCCACAATGCAACTGCACAATGCCCTTGTCCTGCAGTGTGCTCTGTGATCCCTGACCCAGACTCCTTCAGATCAAGGGCTTGGCCAGAGCATATGGTAGCTCTTATTCCTGCTTCTCGTCGTAAGAGAAATGAGGCTCAAAGGTGAGGGATCAGTGAACCCCCCAGGTCTTGTTCTGCTACAGACTTACGCAGTTACAGTGTGGATCTCTACTGGAAGCTCAGAAGTGTTTCTAGGTCCCTCACTTTAGATACAGGAAAGTGGCTTTGTGTACTTGATAGAGCCATTTTGTGTTAATTTATACTGCCCAAGGGTGCTTCTAGTTGGGGAGTTAGTGAAGACTACCAAAGGTGTTGAATATGACCACGTGTTTCACTGAATCAACAAATCCTTATGTTTCTTCTAATACCAAAAAAATTAATACTTCTCATGACACTATCCAGTTGAACCATGTCTTTTGCTCTCTTGAAATTAGAAAACAAACTCTTAGATATGTGCAAGAGATGGATGATTGCTTTCTAATAATGTATCTTAACTGAGGTTTTTTATTTTGAGAAGCTTCACCTTATGTTTCCAAAGGTGTCCCCTTTGGACAAATGCCCCTTCCAAGTAGAATTGATGACATCTTGTGATGTGTCAGAGAGAAGCAGGCAGAGAACTGGTCCAGTGTTTTGGTTTCTTTCTTTCCAGTGAAGAATGGCAGGGGCACTGCAGGCAAGAGTAGGGTAAGACTTTGAGCCCGATAAAATACAGCCAAGTACAAAAGTGGGTGTAAATGACCTGATAAAAATGAAAGGAAAAGTTTACTGTGTTCAGTGACTGTTTCTGAAGATGAACTGTATATTTTTTGCTGTTCCTATTGCTATACAGTTTAAGGCAGATCCTGTCTGCATTATGAAACTTTTTTTAAAACTGCAAAGTACTGGGAAATA
Organism: Balaeniceps rex; assembly: GCA_013401315.1. Lineage (NCBI taxonomy): Eukaryota > Metazoa > Chordata > Aves > Pelecaniformes > Balaenicipitidae > Balaeniceps > Balaeniceps rex. The sequence goes on from VYZW01017283.1 coordinate 9,627, forward strand.
AACAGTGTTTTGTTTGGGGAAAGCCTACCAGTGATCTGTTACTGCTATGAAGTTCCAGTAATCAGTCACTGGTGTTACTGATGTAATGTATGTACCAGTTGATGTGTATAGGCTAGATGGTACAATGATGACTTATTTGCTTGTTTTCACTTTGTCTGCTTTGGCATGGTTATCAGTTGTAAGCTTTAAATGCATGAAAAAGTAAAAATAAGAATGCTAATATTTTCCTTGGCTGTCCCAATTACCATGCACACCATCTAGATTTTTTTTCTCATGCAGTTCTTTTTCAAATTTTAATTGCTGTGGTCTTTCTTTTTTTTTTTTTTTTGGCCTGTGTTGTGTGTCCACCCAGGATATTACACTAACCAGATCTGTGAAAATATTTAGGTGTCTTATGGACCTTTTTTTTTGTTTTCTTTTGCAGGGAGTGGCTAGGGGTAGGAAGCAGTACTGTTTTAATAGTTGAACTAAGACAGTCATTTCTGTTTTCTTTGATTTAGGTACCCTTTTCCAGTTGAGGAGAAGGCACACTAATAGCTAATTTAAGTCTGAAAATGGATTTACTTTTCTTATTGCCTTTTATGAACTTCACAGAAATTGCCTGTGATCTTTCAAGGATTGTTAGATGATTGAGAATCACCGAAGTATCAAAATTTGTATGTAGGGGGAATTGATTGAAAACAGTTGTAAGATTCTGCCAGTAGATGGTGCAGTTAGTAAAAATATACCGTAGACACTTCAGCACGAATGACTGAATTTGGGGTTTTGTAACTTCTAACAAGATCTTTGGCTCATGAGACAAATTAACTGGTTGGTTTGATTTAATATTTTCTTCTGTTACAGTAAATGTTGTGACCTGGTAATCTCAACTATAGAATTTAGAAGAAACTATAACTGCTATAGTACTCAAAATGATGAGTTTGGAAGTAAATTTGCAGTTATTCTGCTCTATGGTTGAATATGCTGTTAGGTTAAATCCTCTCTACCCTATATAGTGCAGACTAATACTATGACAAATTTAGTCTTTCATGCTTGGACAAAACATTTTTGAGCTTTCTAAGGTCACCTGAAGCTGGACCTTTTTGAGACAACAGCATGCTGCAACTTAGTTGTCTTTTAAATTGGAGGTTCCCATACTTTAAGGACTAACAGACTATGGTTAATTTGAATGTTTTCTGAGAAATGCTATGTTCCTTGGAGGTACTGTGAAAAATTTCTGTAAAAACATTTTTCAGCATGGCTGAATTGATAAGCTACAGATTTTTAATGCAGCTTCTAGAGGCTATGCTTGGAAACATTTGGTGTGAAGGATCAGTTTCTGCAATGTATTTAAAAAATATTAGGGGGCACTATGAAGAGCTAAAACGTTGTCAGTATTCCAGAATCTGAGCTTGTTACTGATGGCTATGATGAACATCATTAAACTGAAGTTGTTGAAAGGATTTTCTTTAAAGTTTTAATTTGACAGAAATAAAGGTATAATGTATACTTCTGAGTCTGTATGAAACTGAAAGTATAGTTCTCAGGTATGAATTGACCATTTATTCAAATGGGTATGTACTCAAATTAATGACTTTGTGATAACACAATGAAAAATTTTACAGTATTTAAGAAATTCAAGGAAACATTTTATGATGAGCTGCATCAGTCCTTTAGCCTGTGAAGCATGCTATTGGCCATAGAGCAATCAAAGTAAAAACCATTTTTCAGTTCTTGACCACAATCTAAAAATTATAAAGATGGGATCAATAGCTGTCCCACTACTGTGGTTTTGTTTGTTTGAATAACTCTGTGGGTAGTGTTGACTATATGTTTTGGAAGGGCTGCAGGCAAAGCAAGAGAAGAAATTGGGAATAAAGGGAATAGTAGGAGGTAAAATGAGGGGAATTTTTTAAAGTTTGGCTAAAAGAACATGTGCAACTGTCCTGATGGGTTGCTTATTTTGCTCAACACTAAGGCCAGTATTTTCAAAAGCAATTAGAACAGTTGCATGCATCAAGTGATGCACCGCTATTGCACTCTCTGCTCTCTAGAAATATTGAATTACTGTTTTGCCTTTCAAAAGGAGATCTATTCTTTTAAGCTGCTGTTAACTGAACATCTAAAAATTAATCCACTCGGTATCACCAGTAGAACATGGTGAATTAGGCCAAGCTTGAGGAATAAGCTGATATTGATCATTTTGGCACAAAGTGGATAGGAATAAAGTAGTTGTAAAACTACTGATCCATGTTTCATTTTTTAGGAAGTTGAGCTACTTTAGAAGAGTCATCCCGCTTTTTGACCCACTCACATTGCTAGTGAGAAGAGGTTCAAAACAGAAAACTTTTCATGCTTCCTCTGCATGGCATTGTCTTACATAGTTCTCCAGTTAATAAACACTGTGTTTAAAGTCCAAGCAGTGCACCAAGTTCTNTCATCTTACACTGGGATTGTAAACTGTGTTTCACTGTACGTGGCGTTTGCTTGGTGTTCTGAGGCTGGGGGTAACACACAGGTGCTCTGTTTGTCAGCAGGTTATGAACTTGATGTTCTTGGAGAGTTTAGGGTCTTTTTAACAAAAAGCATGTTATTTCTT